>PVLD010017600.1:0-41413 GCA_004027595.1 Dinomys branickii
TCCTAAATGAAGAAGTAAAATTAATGAGGGAGGCCGTCCTCCAAAATCGGATGGCATTAGACATTCTAACAGCAGCACAAGGGGGTACCTGTGCAATTATAAAAACTGAATGTTGTGTGTACATTCCTGATCCCTCTGCTAATGTCTCAACAGCTATTCAAGATGTCAGACAACAGATCAATGATATGTCAGATTCTAAAAATCCCTGGAACGTATCCTCTCTATGGGAGGCCATCACTGGTTCCTCTTGGTGGAAATCTTTAATTATATTCATAATAATCTTGTTGATCTTATTATTTGGCCCATGCATACTTAATTGGCTCTTGGCCTTTGTCTCCTCCAGACTTAAAGCTTTACACCTACCCAAGATAAAAACGCCTGGTGTCTATCGAGGGTCTTTAGATAGACCCTCTGGAGAGTATCTCTGACTGCCGATCAACAACTACGACCCCTTTCAGCCTGAAGAAGCCAGAGCGGTCATCGCCCGTTACTCCCTCACGGCAGTTCGGGTTACTTCTTCAGAGGGGGGAATGTTATAGGCAGCTGAGTTAGATAGAAATATTATAGACAGACAGACAGGGCCAGGCCCTCGAAGGAGCCAGCAGACCTGTGGGCCAGACCTCAAGACAAAAGGTGCTGAGCGATGCGCCCACTTATCTCCCTAGGTGTAAAACATAGGGATTGATATTCTAAATAAGTAACAACCGCCTTCTGAAAAGCCAGGAAGAGTCACTAGCCCGACCCCCACAGGAAAAGCCCCAGCTCTGCATTCATGCCCGCGTGCTACGTGACTCCCTTCCCCATTTGATCTCAGTCCACTCAGTCTTACCTGGACAATGCCTGTAATCTTATTGGTGGACCATGGTGTTGTCCATTTCCCCTACCATGGACCCACCTCACCTCATGGTTTTTCCCTATAAAGTCCCCGGAAAAGACAGAGTCGGGGGCAACCCACTCGGGCCCCCCTCCTGTCCCCCTCTTGGACAGAAGCTTTTTTTCTCAATAAATATATTCTGCTCTTAAAAAAAAAGAGAAGATACAACACAGTGTAACAATTAACCTCTCCGCCAGCTGTAAATGTTGATAGGATTATTCAGCAATAATATCCCCAAGATTTTTCACCACATAGATGTTTGTTTTGAAAGTGTTCTGTTTGGTTTCTATTCTTCATAATGAAGCCATCTTTTTTTAGCCTGAAAATACCTTTTGTGCTTTGGAAAGTTGGTTTTTTTAACCAGGGCAGCTTAAATGTTATTAAAAGAGAAATTACATAGTTTTCAGAATTAATCTGTGTTCTCTTTTATCATCTTTTATGATAAATATATACTAGGTGTTTTGTACAGTGGTTTTGTCATCAATGACTGCCACTGTCTGAGGACTGAAGGAGGTGACGTCACTTCCACCGCCTGAGCCTTGAGCCAGCTGTCTGCGAGACCATCCGGCCTCCCTGCTTGATTCTGCCTTATTTGCTAGTACTGCGGTGCTCTGTAAAATATCCTGCATTGTTTTGTCCTATTCAGTAGCTGTTCAGTTTACAATGATGTTGCATTCCAACAGTGCTGGTCAAACATCAGTGAAAATGCAGTAAGTAGCCCTAACACTGTAAACAGTCTACTGCATTCTAACCCAAGTTAATTGTGCTTAGACCATAAAGTTAACCAGCAGGTGGGCGATATTTTACAATGTTCTCTTGTTTTTCTTGCTTTTCCTGACACAAGCTCCCCAGGTGGCCCAAGCTGGCCTTGAATTCCTGGCAGTCCTCCCCTTCCCATGTGCCGGTATCACAGGCATTCACCACAACAGAGAAAAAATTTATATCAATTTTGTAATGAAATATTGACTGTCTCAAGGGCTTCATGAACAGTACTACATTGCAGAATACAATACCACCATTCACAAGCTTCCACATGTGGGTAATTGTACTGCGGCTCATTTCTAATTTTTAACATCACCAGAACATTGCATAGTGCATACTGCTGTTTGAGCCAAAGAAAATGATAATTTTATCCTGAGCATATTTATTTCCTAACAGTTTAGCATCTCTTCGTAGTAGGAGCAGTTTCTGTCTGTACTCCCACCAAACAAGCACAGGTGAAGAAACCTCAGTGGAACATGTTTAAATAAAGGACAAAATGCTGCAGATGTAGCTCACTGCAATTAATGTTCTTGGCTAAAGCCTGTGTTTCATCTGCCAGGCACCCCTGCACAGGCCTGTCATCCTAACTCGTGGATGGCTGAGGCAGGGGGATCTCTGTGACCTTGACCAACATGGACTACATAGTGACTTTAAGGCTGATATGAATAGCTAGTAGCAGCATGTCTAAAAAGAAAAAAACCCCATGATTTATTAAGCAATAATAATAGTCCACAGTTATTATTCTTCAGTTTTGTGCTGTGATTACTTCATTACTTGCATGATTACACAGTTGTTACTACTGCATTTTGTCATGGATTCTGTTCTCCCAAGACTGTTCTTCAACTTTATAGACTATTAAGGCACACAGAACATTGGTGCTCACCAAAGTCACAAAAGCTCATAGTGGTTATTTTTCCCATGACAACAGGCACATGTTGGCATGTGTTCACCCCATGTCTCGCACATGAATTTCTTTTGTTTTTTTGAGACAGGGTCTCACTATGGAGATAGGAAAAGAAATCCTGGTGACATCTGGAGACACCCAACATTTTATAAGTGACACTTAAAGGACTGTTATGGTTCCAATGTAACATAATGTCTTTATATTTGGAAACTGGTTTAAAGAAGTGTGTCTGGTGGCCAAGTTTGCAAGGGGTGGATTATTATGGTTGATACATTGTGTCAACTTGGGGAGTCTAGAGGTTTGGCTGAGTGACTCAGCAGAAAGCCAGGGTGCTACATTCTGATCCTGTACAAGAGGAAGGCATGGAGATTATGTGAGTGCTACATCCCCCTGGGTGGGGGTAGCCTGTTTACAATGTCGGGGAAGGAAAGAGGCTGCTTCCCCGCCATTCCTCCCTTTTGCTCTTGTTGTTTTGGCTGTGTTCTATCCTCATGAACATTTGCCCTCTGCCATGTGCCACTCTGCCTCTGAGCCAGCTGCATATGGACTGAAACCTCCACAGACTGTGAGCTAGAAAAACCTTTCCTTCCTTCATTTTGGGTGCTGGATATTTTGTCTGAGCAACAAGATAAAAGTAACCAAGACAAGGATTTTGCCAACTGGGATATAAGGCTGCCAGAAAACTTTAAACACAGATGTTTGTTAAGCCTTTCTCCTACCCACTTTCCATCTTTACAAAAGGCACACACTTCTCTTTCTTCAGGGCAGATGTCTTATGACACTCTTTGCCTAAACCCAGGCAGTATGATTTCCATGCCATGTGGCCTTTACTCAAGCCTGGTGGTCTCTGCTACTTACATGTGCAGCTCATAGAGCTGAGACAGAGGGACAAGGAGGCCACCGTAACCTGACGCAAGGGTTCTTAGGGTGAATGATGCTGAAAGGGACCCTCGTCACATTAAAATCAAATGCACATAAACTTCTCGCCATTTCACCCTGAGTGAGGTGCTAATAAGCATCACACCCAATGACGAATGAGGTAAACCTCACACTGATGCCGAATGTCTTCTGCAGTGAAAACGTTTGGCAGAAACATAAAACTCAAATGTTGCTTGAGGTGATGGAAGCCTGCAGTGCCAACGACTGCGGGGGTTTGTGGGAAGTAGGCATTGTCCTCTCTGTCAAAGCACAAACCCAAACCAGCTCCATTTGAGGTTCAAAAGACCTGGCTCTCTATTCAGCACCCACCACATCTGTTAACATCTTGAGATTCACAGAATGATGACTGCGTACTTTTCCCCAGAACACAGCCTTTTCCCCAGATACGAGCCGCAGACTTTCTGTTGCAAACTGCAGTCCCCCTGCCTCAACTGACCCACAACACACAACCCTCTCCCTTGTGCCACTGAGCTACCAAATATGATAGGCTGTAAGCCACTGAATACAGCCAATGAATTTAGAGGATACCTGCTTGCTTCCCGTACTTTAGGGCTTAAACCACCCCCCTTTCCCCAACAATCGGGGCACCTGCCACCTCGTTGCTGGGGTGTGCTTGCACACATTTGCACAAGTAAAAGTCTTACAGAGACTTCTGGATATCTGAGTGCTTCATGATCAGTACAGTAAAATTGAGTGTGAGTACTTTTCTCCAACCTATTAAAGGAGGAGGGGAGTGAGTTTGAGGCCATCCTTGACTCTATAATGAGACCTACTCTGTAAAACAACAGAAAAGGCCAAGCATGGTGGCACATGTCTGTAATCCCAGCTCCAGGAGGCTGAGGCAGGAGGGTTGCTGTGAGTTTGAGGCCAGCCTGGGCTACAAAGTAAATTCAAGGCCAGCCTTGGTGTCTTCAAAAGACTAAATAAATAAATAAATAAAAGTCCTTCCAATGCTGAAACATCACAGTAAATAGAAAGGAAGCAAAAGGATAATGAGGAGAGGCAGGAACCAGACATCTGGGAAGCAGGTCACACAGGTGTGACTCAGCAGACACCTGGAAGTAATCTGCACTTACAAGCAGGAGTATCACATTACTCCACATATTCTTCTTGTAAGAATATTAGTGTTCTGTGGCTTGTTGGTTGCCTTTTCTTTGAGATTTTTGTCTGTGTAGGGAAGACTGGGTTCCCGCTCACTTACATAGCCCAGAGTTACCTCAAACTCACAGCAACCCTCATGCAGCCTCTCAGTTACTGGTATTACAATCATGAGCTACCGCACCTCACAGAGCGTGCACCTCACTTAAGTACAATGTTTTTCTTTGCGATACCGGGGAATTGAACTCAGGACCTTGCATTTGCCAGGCAGGTGCTTATTCCACTGAGCTATAGCCCCAGGCCCCCAGAGCTACAGTATGAGTCCTTGTGTACCCCGGCCTCATCCCTGGTAACTGATCAAGTGGGTCAAGTGTGCGGTCCATTTCAATCATTGCAGTTCTCATGCCAAGCAGCATGCTTTTCTGTTGTTGTTGATACTGGGAATCGAACTCAGGACCTTGCGTTTGCCAGGCAGGTGCTCGTGCCACAGAGCTATATCCCCGGCCCCAGGGGATATCTTCAACATTCAAGGTGGCTTTGACCCTGGGTGAAGCATGACACGTCTCTGAAGGAAGTGCAAAGTTCGCTCTTCTTTTACCTTTACTCTTTTGCAGAACATAGCTGTGATGTAACTCTCATTTCTCCATCTACACTGCAGCTCTGTGGGCGGTACCCATTTTCCTGAATGAGAATGAGTAGGCAGAGGCAGTATGAAAATGTTGACATTGAAGCCGGCTGCCTCATTCCTGAACTCCGACCTGTGGGACGGCTGGCACTCTCTCTATTCCGTTTCGTGCTCTCCTGTCCTGCACTCATAACGTTCCCTCACATCAGGGGATTCACTCTTCCATAGGACACTGACCAAGGGAACCTTCTGAGCACAAAAGAGACCCCATTTCAGGAAGGGCACCCTGAGTTCATTAAGAACACTAGAGCAGATCTGGCAAGCCAAGTTCAAACTGCTTAAATGCAAGTATTATTTTGTGAGGTGAGACTGACATCGGAGAAGAGAGCCTTGTCCAGAAGCTCCTGGGCGACAATCTATCAAGATCTACCTTTGCAGGCGGTAGTTTACTTTCTCCGCTCGCTGGACAGAGGGAGGGCTGTAGAGCAGGAGCCAATCAGCGATGCAGAGGCGGGCTGCATGAACTGTCCAATCAGGTGAGCTGAGGTGGGCGCGGACTTCCGGTGTCATGGCTCCAAGTGCTGAGCAGGTTGCGGAGAGTTCCTCAGCCCGCTAGGCCGCTTTCTGCGAACTCTGCCGGCTGCAGGCTGCGTGGGAAGGACCCTGGGAGGCCGGGACGCCCCGAAATGGTGACGGTGGGAGACGGGAGCCGGGGAAGGGCTGGGATCGGGCCGAGTCTGGAGGGAAGTGGCCAGAACCCGCCCTGGGGAGCTGCAGCCTCGCTGCCGAGCTCCAGACCCCGCGGTCTCCTGCTCTCTGGTGCTTTGGTCGCTTTCCCCTTGGCCACTGCGGGGTGACAGCCGCGTTCCGTGCGTCCTGTGCCCGCTGTGACACTCCCCGCCGCAGTGCCGTCTCGCGTGGCCCCAGTGTAACAGCAAATTTTTGCCCAAGAACTTGTAGCTCTGAGGTTTGGAGGCAAAATCGGCTTTATTTATGCGGTCAAAGCGGATGGGGATCGTCCCCAAAGAAATCCGATCCCAAAGGTTGGCGGGGGCGCGGTATGGGGTTGCAAGAAGCGGCAGTACAGAAGCATAGCGCATAGCGCCTTGTCACTTGGGGATCGGTTCTTTGGGCGTGCATCACAGTGACCAGCCGTTTTTGAGAAACAGAAACTTAATTGAGTAACAGAAAATGAAGTAAACTTGCCGTTGTTTAGGCGTCAGAAAATGAAGTGTAATGTGGTTTACATGGCCAGGGGACCACAGTTTTATGTCGGGGGGCGGGTGCGCATTTTCTGTTACACCAGCACAGCCTCAGCAGTGTGGAGAAGCAGTCTTTGGGGGGGACTCTGATTCAGTGGTGGCTTGGAGCCGGTTGCAGCCGCGGTGCGCTGGGTCACTGGTCGCACTGCTTTCAGTAGCAGAGCTGGAGGCTCTGACATCTGTAAATGTCTGCGATGCCGGGTCTCACACCCACACCTCCTCTCCTCAGACCTCTGCCTTTCTATGTTCACAGTGACTTCCTGAGTTTCCCATAGTTCCCCACATTCTTATTGTCATAATAGATGTTGATAAGGATGATGAGAATCCCGAGAAAGGCCTGACTTCACAGATGATGCGATTCGGGAGCAGGGCTTCCCCAGCAAAGCAAATGATTAGCACCTCATGTATGTCGGATCCCTCCTTATAATAAAGAGCAGGGCTCATAGTCTCACAACAATGGGCTGTAAGGGAATTTTCCAGCCACTTGTTAAGCAACTGGTTTTGGGGAAGTGACCTTGTTGAAGCTAAACAGACACAAGTGTGAAATTGCAAGCTGCCCATGTGACTGTTTTTGATGACACGGAGGTCATGTCTCCTCTGCTTCTTAGAGGGCCGAGTCCCTTACCCACCCCTGCACCCCGGTGAGTCTCAGCTCTCGCTATATTAGGAGAGTCTTCATTGGAAATAATAGCGCTGATTCTTCAAAGTGTCCTGAGGGTGTGGCCAGGTGGCTGCTCTGTGCAGAGCTAACGATAAGTCACCAGGGCATGGTAACTGCTCAGTTATTTAATGACAACAGATCACAGGTGACGCTGTGTAGTTAAAATGACCATCTGAAACTCAGGTTCTCAAGCCAGTTTTCTTACTGTGTAAGGTTTAAAGGGAACTGGGATTTTATTAAAAAGTGGTTATTTTGTGCTTGAAGTCCCTGGAAACTGGGGAGCTTGGCAGGGAGTGACTGCAACTCCTTATAGTAGGGAAGGCTGCGTTCCCTGTTTCCTGAGGAAGTTCAGCCTTGGTCTTCTATCAGCAGTTCACTCCAGATTCTTATTTCTCATCAGTGTGACTTATTTCCCACCTCTGCTTCTGGCCATTTTCCCTGTGTATGTCCCTTATTCACGAGTTAGCAAAACAAACGGTTCTTTACAGTCTGATGGTGTAAATGAGGTCTTCCAGAAAGTTTAGAATGCTGAGGAATATAGTGGAGATATTAATATACTAGTGTGCAAAGAGGTAGTCTTTTCTGTCAAAATACATAATTAAAATAACTCCCTTTTATAAGAATCTCTACCTATATAAAGTCCTAGTTTTGTAAAACGTTCCTGTGCCCCTCCCACCATTCTTTGAAAACTTGCGCCGAAGGGCGAGGTGCCTGTCCACCAGCCATCAAACTGTAACACAGGCTTCCTGGACCTCAGAGTTTTCTCTGCCTGGCAACCATGACCATGTGAGATGAGTTGATCAGGTTAGATCATGAAGCCACACTCCTACCAGTGATGTGGTGGCAGCGTGCAGCAGGGATAAAACAATGCTCTCTGCGCCTCCTCGCTTGCTGGCGTCAGGCTGTGCTCTCTTCTGCAGAAGGAAAGTTCACCTGGCTGAGAAACTTCGGAAAGTTTATTTTCTTTTCTCCTGTTTGTGACATCAGAGAAATCATACGCAACACCAAGCGAGGGAAGAGTCCTTCTAAGGAGAACTTTCTCAAAGTGCTGTGTGTTAAGCGCAAACTGAGAGACACGTGGACCGTTGGCATCAGCATGGACAGGGACACGGGACACTGGCGCTGCAGGGAAGGGCCAGGGCTGTCATCATCCCTGGGGTCATTGCTTGAAATGATTGATCATTGCTGTCATCCCTGAAATCCCCGCCCTGCTTCCAGACATTGATTTAAAACCGAGATGTTGATTGAGATGGACTCTGTAGAACAAGCCCTGAAGTTGAGGTAACTCCCCAGAGTGAGGGGCCACAGGCAGAAGAATGAACAGGAGTAGAAGGAATTTTTCATAGTAGGGAGGAGCAAAGGGGAGGAAAGGCAGATTTGTGAGCAGGGCTGTGGGATGGACAGAAAATGAACAGTGACAGCAGTGACTCCGCCCCCTGGGATCAGGTTGTTCCCTGTGTGCCCGTAATTGAAGGACTGTGTGCTGCCTTGGCCTGAGTGGGTCAAAGGCTACAGGCCTAAAGAAAACAGGGAACCTGGTGACAGATTCCGTGAATAAGTCTTCTGTTGCTGCTGATCAGTTCACCTAATCATTTGTGTGGCAAAGTTGATACCAGGGAACTGGTCTTGTATGCTTAGTAATAGGGTGGGCGTTATCACTGAAGTAGCATGGGAACAGCTTTTTCTTGGATACCAGACTGCAAGGGGTATTTGAGGTTTCTTACTGTTTTGGAGTTTGGCTCCGAGCTGCACAGCCCACGTATTTCTTTTCTCATTTTTGAGACCTGGTCTTGTTCAGTTGCCCGGGCTGGGGAAGACTTTGCTGCTGTGTCCACCTGCCTCACTGCTGAGAAGCCCGGCATGTCACATTTAGCTACTGAAAGGATGGGCTTTTCTTATCACATGGTTCACTGAGATTTCAGTGCCTGGGGCGAGGAAACGGCAGCAAGGCCTAGTGGCGCGCACCTTTACAGGGGTGCTGAGACAGGAGTGTTGCACCACCAAGCCCAGCCTGGACAGTTCACAAGAGCCCGTTTCACTGTTGAGTAAATATTTGGGGTGTTCCTCCGGTGTAACTTGCATGACGCCCTGAGTTAAATTTTAGTACTGAAGAAAAAGAGAAAGCATATTCACTGAAATCTTTCAGTTTTACAGTCTGCATCTCAGTAGCGGTATTTGGTACAGCACCTGCTCATGACGGGGGCCGCAGTGATGAGTCGCTGCGCTGGCAGCAGCTGGATGCCAGGCTGCATAGCCGGTGATGACAATGCTCTGTTCTCCGTGAGGTTCAGGAGCTGTCTAGTATTTTAGAATGAATTGGTCTGTGTGCTATAGAAATATCCCAGAATGCAGACTATGTGTTGAGCGGGTTTAAAGAAGGCTTGACGGTGATGTCTGACTGACCAGGTGGGTTCTGTGCATTTTCAGTGTATTTTATTTTCATCTTGCACCATTTCCCTTTTGAAGTCAAGCAATATCTATAGACTCATTTCTTGAACTCTGTGTAAACGTTTTGTGGATCATGACGTGCAGCAGCACGTCTCCTGTTTTTGTTTTTTTTTTTTTGAAACTTTATTTTATTTTACTGTTTTGTTTTTGTTATACTTTTTGAGAGGGAGACTTTACTTTTAATACTTTAACAGTTAATTAGGGGGAGTCTTCTTTAACTTGATCCTTTCTTCTACATTTGAAAAGTATCATCTTTATTAAAATTTCCTTGGCTTTTTCAAAGTCGTCTTGTTCAAAAGCTCTGCTCCCATTTTCAGTAAATTCTCTCTGTTTAATAGGTATAGTCCCCTGCTCAGGGGGGCCAGAAGGGTCTTACAGGCATCATTCACCAGTGCTGAATGCTTTTCTGCTAGGTCCTTTTCAGTCTCCTGTTTTCAATGCTGTGCTCCTGAGCGGTCCTCCGCAGGAGAACAGAGTGCGTACCGCTGGGAAAAGGGAAGGCTACTGTGGGATATTTAGTGCTACAGCTGTGCTTGAATGTTTTGGCTTTTTAAAACATTCCAATTCTGAAAAGGTCCCTTGGTCTGGTCAGATTCTCTGGTTTCCTTCACCACGACAAGGGAGTAGAACAGAACTTTTCCCACAAGGCACAGGGCTGAGCAGTTGAACACAAGACACCAAGCACAAGCAAGACTAAAGAGAAAGCGCTTCCACTCCCAGCTCTGATTTCTGCTGATTCTGGGACCTTCCCGCTGCTGTAACCTGGGATCAGCCTCTTAGCTTTTCGCTGGATTCCTCACTGCTGTAATCCCGTTTCCTCTTCCATCACTTAAATGATGAGAGCAGGTCTGACCAGCGCTCTCACTTCTGAATGCTGTCACCTTTTTAGTGATTTATAACTCTGAGGAAAGCAATTACTGTGAGCCTTTATGGTGTGTTTCATAAATGACACTAGGCTACAATATCTGAAATCCCCCAAAGTGTCTCCCGGGCCCCCCACACTCTGAGGACTGAACCTCCATGTTGGCATCCAGGAGACCCCACGGAAACAGCCCATGGAGACAGTCACAGTTGGGGTAAAGCCAGAGCTGCAGTGCGAGCCCCATTAGTCTGTCCTCCCCTCTCCAGAGGGTGTCGTCATGGACCGTGAAGCAGTGGGGTCTGTCTGGTTTTTCACACTCGTGACATCTGCAAAGTAGTGCAGGTGTTGAGGGCAGAGAGAGCGGAAGGACAGACAGACACTTTGGGTCGTGTGGTTCACTCAGCTTTGGATTGGGGTACAGCTCTTATAGTCGGTTTGCCGGTTCTGGGTACCTTGTTATCCGGGAGCTTGTGTGTCTCTGCGCCTGCTGAGTTGGTGGTTCTCAGGCATCGCTGACTGTGCTCGTGAGAGCGCATGCGCGTGTATCTCAGCTCACGTTATCCTCAGGATGCGGAGCGTGCGAGAGATTCATCACATGGGTTGAGGTCCGGGGTGCTGGTCAGTGTCACATAACACACAGAGCAGTCCTTCAAAGAACGAACCTATTTGCTGGTGCACAGTCTGTACCCATTTAACATCTTATTTCGTAATACAGTCAGCACTACTTTTTTTTGGTACAGGGAGTTGAACTCAGAACTTCACGCTTGCCTGGCGGGCGCTGTGCCACTGAGCAATATCCATAGCCCTGGAAAGTTTGATTATGTATTTTTTCATTTTTTTCTCTTTTATGTCTCTGTTTTGTGTTCTTTTTCCATTGCGGTGTAAGCCCTTGCATGAAGTACCTGCTTCTATCACATTTTCATATTTGTCACGATGAATTTTTTGATGAAAATGTTCTTTTGTTTTTTGGTATTTTGGTATTATCATCAGTTAATTTTTGCATGTACATGTTAATTTCATAAAGTATTTTCCTTCCTGACAAAAACCCTGTTTTTTTTTTATCTTCAAAAAGCAACCTTAATATTTGTGCCTCTTGAATTTTACTTTTGAAGATATCCTCGTGGCTACAGTTTCTGAACAGTAGTTTTTCCATTTTTTACTTTTATATTTCATATAAATTTTTTAATCTATTTGTAGTGCACACTGTTTGTGAGGCAAAAATCAGATTCACCTGGCATATAAAATGAGCAATTTACCAACATAAAGTCATGATTTGTATACTTTATTCATCCTGCCAGTGTCATCAAATCTGTTTAAAGCAAGTGTATTTTTTCCTGCTTCTTATAAATTTAGTGTGTCTTATGTGTTGTCTGTGTTTCAGGCATATGTGACTGTAACTTTATAGAATGTTCTGAATAATGGGAAAGAGTAGATCTTTCTTCTTTTTTGCTTGAAATTTGAAAAACAACACTGTCCTTTCTAATAGATGTTTCATAAATTTAGTTATTTTACATGCATTATAAATATAGTTGTACAAAGCATTTAAAAGAATTCCTAGCATTGCTGGGCTTGGTGATGTACGCCTGTAATCCCCATACTTGGGAAGCTGAGGCAGGAGGATCGTTGTAAGTTCGAGACCAGCCTGGGCTACAGAGTGAGCTCAAGCCCAGACTGAACTACATAGTGAGACCCTGTCTCAAAAAGACCAAAAAAAAAAAAAGGATTCCTACTAGTGCATCATGAAATCTTGAGTCTGTACATGATTGTCTTCATACTGAGATCATGTACGATTTTATTTCTATATGTGATTTTTCTCTTTGGTATGTGGCAAACTTTTAAATAATTTGTTGGAAATAGTATACAATAATTTTTTAAAAAAATTGTAAACTGTTTTGTGAGATCATTTCTAGGTGAGAATAATGTCCTTGCTTTGCAGTGAAAAGTGGACATATTTGCATTAAGTAAACAATATACTATGTGTCAGAGTAAGGGAGCAGGTGGGAGCATCCAGTTAACTCCTTTCCAGGTGCATTTCAGAAGTATTTGCAAAAATTTTAAGCAAGTTCTGGGTGTGGTGGCGCATGCCTGTGATCCCAGCACTCAGGAGGCTGATGCAGGAGGATTGTTGCAAGTTCAAGACCAGCCTCAGGTACAAAAAGAGCTCAAGGCCAGCCTAAACTGCATAGCAAGACCCTGTCTCAAAAAAACTAAAAAAAAAAAAAAAAATTTAAGCAAGTTCAATCTTATGATTAAATGTATTCTTGATAATGTAGCTTTTTCCCTAAATAGTTCCTTATAACCAAATGGCATAGGGATATTTTTGTACTTTTGATTCTTTTGGGGAGTGACTTTTTAGACAAAGTCTCACTATGAAGTTCAGGCTGGCCTTGAGCTCACTTTGTAGCCAGGGCTGGTCTTGAACTTGCAGTGATCCTCCTGCCTCAGCCTCCCTAATGCTGGGATTACAGGTATGCGGCACTGCACCTGGCTTACGCTTTTGATTCTACTAATAACAAACTGCTTTCTATTTTCACTGATAATCAGCTAAACACTGGTATTAAACAAGAGCATTTTAGAATTCTCTGTAGTTTTTGTGGATGCTGACCTTCAAGTCAAAATGTCTAAATGCTGTATTTATGTATAATTTGTTTTCTGAGTGTGTGTCATGTGTCTTCATCATATTTGCCTAGTTTTAATTTTTATTAAAATTATGACTGTTACCCAAAGCTGTTGATATTTAATGAGTTAAAAGTATGAGAAACTCTAAGACTTTTTTCCAATTGATCTTGCCTTTTGCAAGATATTCTTCCTGTCGTTATTGTTGAAATTTATATCTTGTTCTTTTTTTTCTCTTTTTTTTTTTTTGGCAAAATTATACAGTATATAGAAGGGAATTAGCACTGGATGTTATATTACATAATGTTATCTTCGCATTAAACATTAAAGAGAAGACAGTAGGGAATTTGCACTGAATGCTGTATAATACAAAGTTATATTCACTTCTGTTAATACAAAAACAATTGAGGAAATACAGAATTATAGAGAACATAGAAGGGAATTAGCTCTGGATGCTGTCCTACACAATGTTACCTTCATCTTTGTTACTCAGGTTACACAGATGATGGCCCTTTTGATCAGTTCGTTTTTTCTCCTCCCTAATCTCTGTTGCCCTACCACTCAATCAGTCATCTTCCCTGTGATAATAACTGTACTCCTGGGTGTATCTATATCCTTGGACTCTCACCTTGGGAAGAGATATAGCTGCCTCAGACTATACTATAACATACAGGGGTGTATACAAACTGCCATGGTCGGAGGTGGAAAAGCACATATGCTGACAGCTATGGGTGGCCTCAGCGGGGCCCTCAGTGGAGCCAACTTCTGGACATTTCAGTCAGTTCTACCTCTTAGGTTTCGTCAACACTAAGTGGAAGTGTTGCTGTAGCGTGTGTTCCAGCCAGGCAAGTGCCTCATGTTCCTGTCCTGTCACCAGAGCAGTTAGAAAGAAGTTTACAAAAGAGAGGAGCTCCTGAGGACAGAAGGCAGCATGAAAGTGGGTTGCAACTGAGGGTCTGGGCATTTTTACACAGTTAAAGTCACATTGTCTGGGGGTTTTATACAGTGAAATCATGTTGCAGGTTGCCTCAGGTGAAGCTAAATTCAACCTGTTGTTTGCAAGTGCAGTACTTAGTTAATACTGATCTAAAACTGAACCACATCACTTACCAGGGGTTCCTGGCACCTTCCTCCCACCGTGCTTTTTGCTGTCCTCTTTCTGCCTTATTCCCAGTGCATGATGCACTGAAACTGTGAGCCATGAATATTCTCCTTTATGTGTTGGTGATGGAGTGTTCTGTCCCAGTAACAGGAAATGGGTGAGACACCCACCATTGCCGAATTATATCCACGTTTGGAATACAGGGTCTCAAACCTACAGGTTGTGACCTCAGTCCTGATCTTCATTGTGATGACAGTGAATTCCTATATCTAACTACTTTTTTCACACGTAAAAGTCATTGTTTCATGTTGATCGTATGGCAGAAAATCTAAAAAACGACTTAAACATTACTGGTAGTGAGTTACGGTGTTTGAGGAATCATCAAGCTTGCTAAATGTCATTGTTAAATCCACAGCATTGAAAGCAAGGAAAATAAGAGACGGTTCCACTTGTGTGTTTAGAATGCCAAGGAGGAGGAGTTTCTCATTTCTAAAGAGGTTCCTCACATAATCCTTACGGTCTTAGATAGTTTGTAGACATTTTTTACATCACGAAATGCTTATTGAGGTAACTTTACACGACGGAACACTGCTGCAGTGGTTAAGAACCAGTGTCTGTGCAGCCTGCCTGTCAGCTGTTAGATGTAAAAGGGCTTTTTTGGTCCAAGGAGGAGTAAAGAAGGGGCTGCAGTGTAGGAAAGGCCAGTGCAGTGTGGCAAAGTCAGGTGTTCAAGGGGAAAAGATTTACCTTGAGGTCAAATTATTTTAGTTTGTCAGTGAACAGTGTCTCATGCTGGCTAGGGTTGGATACAAGTAAAATACCAGAGAACTAAAGGAAAAAGAAAGTTTAGAAATGTTAGATGAATAAGTTTTTCTACCGAGTTGTATAAACATACATGAGCTGAAATTGGAACTTAGAAAATTTTGTCTGGCCTTGTGGTGTGTTAAGTAAGGGTTTCGGGGGAAACATTGTCTGTCATTGGATGGGTACTTTGCCTTGAATCCAGGACACTTGTCCCCCCCATATCCATTTGAAAAAAAAAAATTTTTTTTTTTTTGTAGTACGGGTCATTGAACTGAGGACCTTGTGCTTGCCAGGCAGGCGCTTGTGCCCCTGAGCTATATCCCCAGCCCTGGAAAATTATTATTGTTGTTAGGGGGAGTAGTAATAGTGGCAGTAGTAAGTGTTCAGACCGGCTCTCGCTGTGTGGTACAAGGTGAGGTTCACCTTGTGATCTTGCTTTGTTCTGTGACAGTGGTGTGATTACAGGTGTGGATCACCAAGCTTGGCTCTGGTGGGGTTTTTAAAATCACTTCTACGTGGGGGCTGGGGGTATAGCTCAGTGGCATAAGCGCTTGCCTGGCAAGCGCAAGGTCCTGAGTTTGATCTCTGGTACTGGAAAAAAAAATAATAATAAAATCACTTCTACGTGCCTAGCTTATAATCTTTGGTTAAATTAAACAGTGTCAACTACTTAGTCATGATCATCTCCAGGATGTTGTAGTGTTTGGCAGTTGAGAATGTGTGATGCCTCGTCCGAAGAAACTCCCTGAGTTCTTCTGGCTGTAGATGTCTGAGAACTTTAGTTATGTGTAGTACAATTTTTAAAAGTGATATTTCCCCGTTTCTGGAATTGGAATGTTAAAGCTGTCATAATTGTTTGAACTACACAAATGTCTGTTGTTTTATTGTAAGCCTCTTTGAGACAGTTATCTTCATTTATGTCAACAGGAAGGGTCTGCACCTCTCTGATACCTCTGAATGGTGACTCACGATGAAACAGCATCACATGCTTTAGCCTCAGATCTGCTGTTTGAGCCGCGTGCACCTGGGCTACGGTCACAGTCGGGCAGAATCGGGGTAGCTCTGGGAACTGCGAGTGTACAGTTTGGGGCCACAGCAGGTAGTTCCTTTTGGAGACTTGTTTGGTGCTTAGCAAACAACATACCTGGGTTCAGAAGAGAAATTCGGAAAAGGAGTGGGTTGGTCTTCAAATGACCGAGGGTGAGGGCTGCTGTCTGCTCAGAGTTAGGTTTGTAATTACATCCGTGGGAGGACGTTGCTGTGGGCTCTGTGGAATCCCAGATTCCAGTTTCTTTGTTTTTCATGTCCTGCTCACACACTTCCTGGGGGTGAACCCCCTGGGCGGCGTGGTCAGGGTGATGTAAGCTTAGGATGTGTTTAACCCTCTGTGTGGGGGTTACCTGTAGCCCCACAGTGAAACAGGCTTCTCTGCCCTGTATCCATTATTTTCAGGTCTTTGGATCTTTGTTGTTGCTCTGTTGATGTGTCTTGGAAAGTGTTCCTTGTCATTTTGAGACTGTTTCTCCTGCATGGGTCAGAGGAAATAGATGAACTGTTAAAGCAATATTCAGTAAGTCTGCTTGTGAATTCTGGTTTACATATACCACGATTGCTGCCTTCTGATTCCATTAATTACTAATCGAAGAATTTTTAATCTTAAGAAACACTTGCAGCTCTCTGAATTTCCCTTCAATTTCAATGTTTTTAATCACATTTGATGCTTTACTAAATATTTATTAAGCAGTATTCTTCAAAATGTATTTTATAAGAGCATTTGATTATGATAACCATTTTCTTTTAGGTATAGATTGAATAATGTCAACCTAGTATAAGTTTAGTAAATGTTATTGAATCGATGCTAGGACTAGTTTATCTTTATGAATAACATTTCAATTTTTATTTTTCTTTATGTGTCAACATTTGTTACATTTTAAAAATACTTTATGTTTTCATTTACAGATGGAAATACATGTTTATAAATTTAGAACCTGATGTTTTAAACAGTTTTACGTTTTGTAAAACTGTCAGGTTATTTCAAAGTGTTATCATTTTATATTTGAATTTTTGTAGAGCCTTTTAACTTTGGTTTCCATTGCTTTATTTGTTCTGTGTCTGCAATGTGTAATCTTTCTGGGTTTTTCTCTCTGTCTTTAACTGCATTTTATGTGGCTGCACTTTCTCTGTGTCTCTTAAGATGTTCAGTAGGATTTTGTCCTAGCATTTTCTTTTCCAGTGTGAGCCATGTGTATTTACTACTAATCTAAACCCCTCTTTGTCCTGTTGTTTCAGAGACAGTCCTGTACCTTGGTGTCGGGGACCATGAATTATAAGGTGACGTGTTATCTGTGTGTGCCTCTGTACCCGGCCTTGTGGGCCAGTTCTGCAGGGCAGAAAGCCTGCCTCCTCGGGGTCAGCACTGAGCTCGTGATGGTCAGTGAGGCTGTGAATCTCAGAGCAGAATGAGGTCTGCAGAGGACGGTAGAGGGTGAACTAGAACCCAAGTGTGGGGTGAATCTTAACTTGTTTCATGCATGACACTAAACTTGCCCGTGCAACCTCTGCTTCTCTGTTGTCCTGGGAAAAGCAGTGAACCCACCCCTGCACTGGCTCATTAAATGGTGGCCAGCTGGAGAGTCTTGGTCTTTGTCCCCAGAGAACACTGACCCTCCCAGAGCCCTGCTTCCTCGCAGTGTTTGTGTCTTGCTCCTCATCTTTCTCACCACATGCCATCACTCTGGGCAGGAGCCTGGGGACTCGCTGCAGGGGTCCCCTTCACGGGCACTGTGGCAAGGGTCTCCCATACCTCGGGATGCTCAGTGTTTCCTCACCTGTGCACAGCTTGTGTCGCTCATATTCCAAAGCAGTAGCAGTGAGAATCCAGTAGATTGTTGATGTCAGTTTATTGGTCGTTAGGTCCCTCACATTGTACCCGCCTAACTTGCAGAGAAAAACCCCACAGATAACCAGTCTGTTTAAACAAGAAGCCCATCACTCGGCTTGAGAGACTAGAGTAAGTCTGTTTGTCAGGATGGTTGCCAGGCCTAGTTCTCGACTCAACCAGCCTGACATTGGTTGTATAATAGAATCCATGGCAATAGATTAATTCCTTTTGTTCTCTGCATTTGGATAACTTCTGTGTTGTCTTTTGATAATGTCTAAATCTTTACTGGTGTTTCATCCAGATACCATTTTATTGCCTTACATTCTTTGTCTCTGGTTGCATAATTAGGATAATTATCCTGCTATCTTTATGTAATCATTCACTGCCCATTTTCAGATCTGTTCTGCGTAATTTTCTTTATTTCTTCCTGAGCCATATTTTCCTCTCCACACAGGCATATTTTCCTCTCCCCGGTGGTTTTGTTGCTGATGTTTATTGTTCATGGGTGAACATCGGAGTTGCCTCCTGAGGTAAACGCCAGCATCACACCCTCCTCGGGCAGTGGTTAGGGAAGAAGCCTGGAGCGGCTGGAGTTGGGTGCACCCCTTCCTGCAGAGCCTTTGTGTGTAGCAATGTCCCGGGGTGCGGACTTTGCAGAAGTCACTCTTCAGGCAGAAGTTATTAAACCACCAGCATTTCCAAAATTGCTTGCTTTTTCCCACCCTGTTGTCAGAAACCTGAAACAATTTATTTCTGTTACTCACTGTGCAAACCTGGCAATGTTTCTTACGGTCTTAAGAATTGGCCCCAGGCACTGGGAAGTAGCTCAAGGGCTTGGCACCCTCTTGGCAAGTGTGAGTCCCTGGGTTTGATTCCTGGTTGCAAAACCAGATACCGGTCCCAAGGGCTTTGCACCTCTCAGAACTTCTTCATTCTTGCTTAATTCTTTTGTATCGGGATACTGAAACTTCATATAGCTGTCTTCTGCTCCTGGTTTCTGTGGAAAGAATTTAGACTTAGGTTAATCTGCACCCTCATTTTTGCAGTTTGGAAAAAACGGGTGGGTGTGACCCTAAAGGGTTGTGGGTTTTAAATGTGTTGGTTTTGTTGTCTGGCAGAGAACAGTGCTGTCTGTCTGTGTCATTCTAGATGTGCTGGAAAGCAGCAGCGTGTGAGCTGATCTTTTGGTGTTGGGGGCAGTGCCCTGCCCTCCTGCCCTCTGTGTCCCGTTTGAAGGCAGTGCAGCCACGATGCCAGGTGATCTCTTGGTCCTCGTGTGGTGGGGGAACAGAGTGGGGTTCAGAGTTCCTGCCCAGAAGCTCCCATCCACGTGTGAGCTGGTGAGCGCGTGGGTGAGCGAGCAGTCCCGCCTGCCCTTCGTCTTCCTCCCAGAGTTGAATTTGTGCCCGAGTGCTCAGCTTCCGGACTGATAATGACCCCTCAGTCCCAGCCACGGCAACTTGCCAGCTGTGTGAGGCGAAGGCGGGAGCCCTGAGACTGGCTTAGTTTCATGGGGAGCAGGGGCGGAGGCCAGTGTAGGAAACCGCATGGGCAAGACCAGCACAGACACCAGGGCAGGCTTGGTGAAGTGCCCTGGGCTGGACAGCCTTGGAGCCACCCTTGGCTGTTGGCTGAATCTCCAGTCCACCCTCTGGGTTTCTTGTGGTGGACGCAAAGAGCTGAAACTGAGAAATGTGCTGTTATCAGGAAATCTTGTCGCTGTTATGAAAGACCTTGAAAGCCAGCTTTCTTCTCCTCTGTTGTGGGATTTGAGGTCAGCTCACCAGTGTCTGTGGCCTTTTGCGAGTATCCGGAGCTGGCTGGGTAAGGAAATGCCTCCTTCAGGCAGTTGGCCCTTGGGGCCTCTGGGTCTGAGGCCACAGAATGTCTGAGGGCAGCAGCCAAAGGAGCCTTAAATTGAGGCAGATTTTCATCTTTTGTCCGGATGCTCTTTAAGCTTGTCATGCTTGACTCCCTGTGTGCAGACAACCGTACAGTTACGGCTCCCCAAGCAGTGGGTTGTGCGTTCTGACCCAGCCAGTTGACGTCCCAGATTGGGTGGCTCAGGGAACGGTCACAGGGCCCTCCTGAAGGCTAGGCATAGGCAGCTGTGCCGTCTGCAAAAGCCTGAGGCCAAACACATCCCCGTTCCTCAGGTGCGAGGGTTGTGGAAAGTAAACTTCCGTCATGACCTGTGATCGCAGGATGGACGTGGTGTTAGATGCTTGGACGTGTCCGCCGTATCTGTGACAGGGAGCACAGAGGCTGCCTGAGCCGAAGGAGATGGACAAGGAGACGGGCACGCGGGCTGGACCGTTCCCTCTGCCCCTGACACCTCCCACAGTGGGAATCGGGAGCAGGGGATGGGGAAGGGGCGCCGGACTGCGGCCTGGACCACGTATGAGGTGGAGTTGGCGAAGGGGAACGGAAGCAGGTTCCTAGGAGAAAACCGTGAGAGGAGGATTTAGCCGGGGTCAGGTGGAGGGCTGCCCAAAAACCTATAGCCTTTATTTATATCCTCCAGAGAGGTTGGTTAGTTTCTGCCTGCTGCCCAGCAACTAGGTAACAGTGTTACAATGGCTTGTTTATTCTCAGGCTGGCTTCATCCCGCCTGTGTAAGTGTTTGCCAGCTTCAGCTGTTCCAACCATGTGGAGAAAGGTGCAGGGCGGGATGCTGCCCAGCTGGGGGTGCGGAGGTCGCCGTCTTATCAGAGAGGAGTTGGCCGGAGGGAGCCAGAGGGGCGCGGGAAGGGAGGGGGAGGAGGGTTTCGGGGGTCGCATGAGGAGCGCGGGGAAGAAGACTCCACAGCATAAAAAGTGCCTGGGCATGAGCCCCACAGGCTGCTTCCCCGGCCTGGGGCAACAGTTACCCAGATCCCGCAGGGTGGGACAGCAGAGGTACCATTCTCCAGCCACTTAGTGTCGTTGTCCAGCTTGTGTTGTGGCCATCCTGTGGTACAAAATATTCAGCTGCTTTTCCATCGCATTTGAAGATGTTTTGGGAAGTGAAATTTTTCTTCAGTTTTTCCTTTAGTATCAGTGTCTGTTAAATTTTCAAAATATTGGTGATCGGTGCGTTTCATGTATTTTCATCACGCCCATCTTAGGAGCTGGGGATTTAGCTCAGCAGCACTAGCGCCTGCCTGGCAAGTGCGAGGTCCTGAGTTAGATTCCTGGTAGCAAAAAAAAACAAAACCAGGCACATCATGTCCATCTCATTTCTCTCCCTTGTGCACCTTTCAGGTCACTGAGCCACAGGAGGTTACGGATTTCTCAATCTAATTTCACAGTTCTTAGGTTTTCTGTACTATGAACTGTATTGTTTTCATGAGCTTTCCAAATTATCACTCATAAATTTTGCTTTGTGTTCAAGGCTTTGCCCATGAAAGTAGGTAGAAGTTTAAAAATGCTGTCCAAAGAGAAGCAGAGCAGGAATCAATTACCTAAAGGACAAATTGAGAAATGAGATATTTTTTGACCCCTCAGAGTAATTCTTCAGGTACTTGCCTACCTTACATTTCTCACTTGGATTCTAAGGTCTCGGCCCTTCTCTGACCCATGCTTTAGTGACTTTCTACAGGTACCAAGTAAACAGGAGGGGCAGAGTTCCCACTCCCACTGCCCTTGACAGTGAATTCCAGCATGGCCTTATACTGCCCCTGAGATGAGTGTGGCCGGGTGGGGAGTGTTTGCTCACCAGGACATGAAGCGGACATTTGGAAAACACAGCCTCATATGAGCTATTTATGAGTTTGAGATGTTTCATGTTGTGATTCTCACTCTTCTTCCTGGAAATGTGTGTCTGATGATGTAGGAGGCAGTGACCTTCGAGGATGTGGCCGTGGACTTCAGCAGGGAGGAGTGGGCTTTGCTGGATTCACCCCAGAAGAAGCTCTACAGAGATGTGATGTGGGAGATCTTCAGGAACCTGGCCGCCGTAGGTAAGGAAGACACTGTTTTCTCACTTATGCACCGGAGAACACTGGCTGGTGCTCACCAGGGGTGTCTGTATTGGGAAGGTGTGAACGTTGTAAGACATCTTCCAGGTGTGGTCTCGTGTTACCGTGAGTCCAACTGGAATGTACTGGTTCTCATACAAGGTAGTAAGTCATCGTTATATTTCTGTTTCTACGCTTTAGGAGGAAACTCGGGTGAGGAGCAAATTCAAAACGGACACAGAAAGTGCAGTAAAAACCTAAGGTAATTATGAGAAGAAAGTTCTAGTGTCAGAGTGTGAAACCCAATGGAACACACAGACAGGACCACGTTCACACTGCTATAATCTCATTTCTCCAAGGATTTATACACATCTAATACCTCTAATGTAAAACAGCATGTTTGAAACATTCCAATATGTCAAATGTGTGTGGTAATGGTGTTATTCAAAAAGTGACATTTTTATTTAATACAAAATAACAAACAACCAGTGGTGCTGGCACCTGCCTGTAACGCTAACATTTGGGAGGTGGAGGCAAGAAAATTGCTACAAGTTGCTGCTCAGCCTGGGCCACGGAGTGAGTTCCAAGCCAGCCTCAATTTCTGAGAGAGACCACGCTCAAAAGGTATAGATAAATTATGTTCCATGCTCAGTATTATGGCTATGTTGAATCAAATTACATTTAGACCCTGAGGACAGGTGTATAATGAAACAAATTTTGCGTATATACTGAGAGCTAACTTCTAATTACATGTATAAGTGTTTTTAAAAGGCCACATTCATGCCAAATAGATCATATGTGATACTCTGTGCAATTCAATGTGATGGACACATTCAGTGCTTGAAAAATTGCAAATGTAGATGGAGTCACAGTCCAAGTGAAGGCCACTGCTTTGATCACGTTTCTTTGCGAGCGGACCTCCAAGGCACACAGAGCACTCGTGTTCCACAACAGCAGAAGGCCCAGCCCGGTGTCACTGTTGGGCCTGTCGGTGTGGTGCGCCGTCTGTGCGCATGTGTGTGGGGAGGCCACAAGAAAAGGAAAAGTTCCAATTTGTAATCACATTACAGGGGTCCACCAGTCCTCCTTTGTACCAGCGTAGTCAGAAAAGCTAAGCTCTGGGAAAGCCTAAAGCCCACTGCTAGATGAATTCATTAAGGAAGTATGAGATAGCCTGCTCACAAAGAGGCACGCTGGGAACCCTAGAACTCTGGCAAGCCGAGGCAGGAAGATTGTGAATTCATGCTCAGCCTGGGCAACTTACTGAGTAATGACTGCCTCAGGATAGAAATCAGAAGTCCCGTGGGTGTGTCAGTGCGAATATTTTGGTTCAGTTTCCAGCCCTAAAAATCACTTGGTGTGTACACATAATGGAGTAGTACTGATCCACGAAGGAACAGAGTGATGTCGTTTGCTGAAGTATGCATGGATCTAGCATGTGTACAGTTAGATTAAATAAGTCAGAAACTTAAGTATCCTAAGTTGCATTTTGCATAAAAATCCCACAGCACGAACGAAGGAGTAACTAGAGATGTAGAAAAGAGAGAGGCAGGCAGACACTTTGGAGTGGGGGAGGAGGCTCAGTGGACGGGGAGGGGATGGAGTCACAGAGGAGGAAAGGTTATCAAAACACGTCAGTGTATTTAGGTGTTTCAGCAAGAGCTGTTCCAGTTTCTCAAAAGGAAACTAAATACTGTGTTTTGCAAACATGCCAGTTACAAACTCCCTAATAAATCCTATGGTTTGGCCAAAAGCTGTTTCCTAGACATCATTCAGAATGTACAGTAAATTGATGATTAAATATCATGGGACATCAAAGTAGATCTCACAATACCTCATTACCAAAAAGACACTTTTTTTTTGTCTTTTTGAGAGAGGGTCTCGCTGTGCGGTTCAGGCTGGCCTTGTGCTCGCTTTGTAGCCCAGACTGGCCTCAAACTCATAATGATCATCCTGCCTCAGCCTCCCCACTGCTGGGATTATAGGCATGCACCACTACACCCGACCCAGAAAGACACTTTTAAATATGTTGGTTGTTTTCTTTCTTTTGCCTTTTACAGAGTTGAAGAGGTAGAGAAATCATTGGAATATAAATTATGGTACCAACGTGAAGAGATGGTTGCTTTGACTCCACGTACAAATGTGTGCACGACAGTTGTTGCTGTAAAGCCAGGTAAAAGCCTTTCCTCTCGAAGGCGCCTGGCCGGTCATTCATCAGCAGATGGGCCCATCATGGCTGATTCTGTGCCCAAACCACATGAGCAGCAGGGGTTTCAAGAGAAGCCGTCTACCTCTGACACACATGGCAAAGCCTACGCAAAACTCCAGTCCTTTCAGAAACATGGAAAGACAAGTCCTGGGGAGAAACTCCAAGAACATATGCCCTTTGTGAAATCCTACTCTGATTACACTGAAGAAAGTACCATTGAAGAGAAGCTACTTGTATATAAGCAAGATGTGAAATCATTCATTACACGTAATGATGCTCAAATTGGGGAAAGAGGTCATAGTGAAGTGAATATGCACATGTGTATACCATACAGAAAAGATTTTAATTCTCACCATGATCTTCAGAGACATGAAAGCACCCACACTGGAGAAAAAACCTATACACGTAACAACTGCGAAAAATCCTTCGCTAACAGTTCATTTGGTAACCATGATGGAACTCACACGGAGGAGAAGCTCTGTATACATAAGCAATGTGAAACACCTCTCAGCACAAGTGTTAACTGTCAAAAGCATGAAAGGCCTCACACTGGGGAGAAACCCTCTGCGTGTGAGGAATATGGGGAAAGTTTTAGCAGACAAGGCAGCTGTCAAGAGCATGAAAGAACCCACAGCGGAGAGAAACCGTATGTGTGTCAGCAGTGTGGGAAAGCTTTCACATCACACAGAAATTGCCAAAGACATGTACAGACCCACTCTGAAGAGAAACCCTACATATGTAAGCAATGTGGGAAGGGTTTTCACACCCACAGTAATTGTCAAGTACATGAAAGGACTCACACTGGGGAGAGACCCTATGTATGTAAGCAGTGTGGAAAAGGTTTCAGCACACGTGGTAATTGTCAAATACACGAAAGAAGTCACACCGGGGAGAAACCCTATGTATGTCAGCAGTGTGGGAAAGCTTTCAGCATACGTGGTGCTTGTCAAATACATGAAAGAATACACACTGGGGAGAAACCCTACATATGTAAGCAGTGTGGAAAAGCTTTCAGCACACACACAGAGCGTAAGAGACACATATGGACTCACACTGGGAAGAAACCCTATATATGTAAGCAGTGTGGAAAAGCTTTCAGCACACGTGGTAATTGTCAAAACCATGAACAGACTCACACTGCAGAGAAGCCCTTTCTGTGTAACCAATGTGGGAAAGCTTTCAGCAGACAGTATACGTGTCAAGAACATGAAAGAACTCACAGTGGAGAGAAACCCTATGTGTGTAAGCAATGTGGGAAAGCCTTCAGCATTAAAAGTAGTTGGCGAGTACATGAAAGGAACCATACTGGGGGAAAACCCTATATGTGTAAGCAGTGTGGAAAAGGGTTTAGCACACTCAGAGATTGTGAAGAACATGAAAGGACTCACACTGGGGAGAAACCTTATGTATGTACACAGTGTGGGAAAGTTTTTAGCTCAAAAAGTTACTGTCAAGTACATGAGAGGACTCACAGTGGGGAGAAACCATATATATGTAAGCAGTGTGGCAAAGCTTTCAGCACACACAGGAATTGTCAACTGCATGAAAGGACACACACTGGGGAGAGACCTTATACCTGTAAACAGTGTGGGAAAGCTTTCAGTAGACAGTATACTTGTCAAGTACATGAAAGAACGCACACTGGGGAGAAACCCTATGTATGTAAGCAGTGTGGGAAAGCATTTAGCACAAAAAGTTACTGTCAAGTACATGAAAGGACTCACAGTGGGGAGAAACCCTATGTGTGTAAGCAGTGTGGCAAAGCTTTCACCAGACAGTATACTTGTCAACTGCATGAAAGAAATCACACTGGGAAGAAACTACATGTAAGCAATACGCGAAAACTTCCAGCAGAGAAGATGCCTGACAGCTGCGTGAAAGACCAAGGCGCACTCGTGAGAAACCCTGTGTGTGTAAGCAGTGTGGGGAAGCTTCCAGTATCCGTGGTCCTTGTCATAGCCATGCAGGGACACACACTGTAGAAGTGCTACCTGTGTAAGCAATGTGTGAATGCATTCTGCGCACAGCCATGTCATCAAATGTATGAAAGAAATTATACTCGGGAGAAAGACCGAACAGTAAGCAGAAGTCTTCTATAGCACTAAGTATCATGCACGTTGAAAAGAGGGAGTAAAATATCTCACTACATGAGGTGACATTGACATCACTCAGCCTGGCAGGAACCTTTCCAGAAAACCTGTGTAAGTAATGACAAAGTGCTGTGCGATGCATCAGAAAACATGCAAATGTGTGAGTGTTACTGTAAATACAGAACATGAGAAATTTCATTTTTACATGACTTCTTTATGAAACATGGCCTTGAATGGTGGAGAAATTCACGTTGTGTATTGTGTGGGAACAACACAGTATTGGGGAAAAACAATGTAAGGGACGTACACAAGTTATCAGTTGCCCTGCGTGTAAGAAGGAGTATGTCATCAAATCCCTGTGAATGTACTAAGTTCTCAGGTATAGCTGATATTTTTCTAATCTTTTTATCACTTCTCATGTAGTGTAAATCTAAAAGATGAGTTGAATAAACATTAGAGGTCAGTTATTTTTCCAAAAAGTACACAACCAAAGGAGATAAAGTATAAATACTGTAAACTCAGTATTAATGTAGATCTCTTAACTATAGTTTTAAGAGTAACTGTGCTCACATAATTCTGTACATTCTTACAAGTAAGAGCCCGGGACTTTAATATTGTCTTCAATTTGATAATTGTTTTATTTTGCACAGTTAGATCCACAGGTGAAGCGACTTGCATTGCTTACATGTTGGTAGGCTTATTTTGTAGGTCACTTTTGTTTTCTTTTGAATTTAGAAATTGTGGGATCATGAGTCCAAAACTGAAATTTCCTTATTGTCACTTTTCTACTAGCTTCTGTTTAAAATTTTGCTGCATACAGACCATTATTCTACCAAGAATTTTTAAATTGGATGTCATATTTTATCATTTCATTACTAGGTACATGTATTTAAAAGTTCATCTGTTTCCAAACAATCAGTACATTAGACAATTTCAGTATTCCAAGAAGATACCTGTGTATATACCTACATAATTACACATCATAAGCAGTGCATAATTTGGTGTTTTTTCTCTGCAGCAGTCGATTTTGTGTGTATACAATGTTTTTATCATTAAATTTCATTTTTCATGCTCATAATGCCATGACTTAGGTTAGTGGTAAATTTTCAGTCAACCATGCCAGAACGTTGTGTATTTTTGTGAGTCCCCCATTGTCAGAGAGCAGCCTGACCATGTAATTTCTCAAACAAGACGGAACATCTTACAATAATTAATCTCCACAAGCTATGAATGTTGATACATTTTGTCAGCAAGAACCTTCTCAGAGGAGTTTTTGACACTGTTGAAGTTTGTTTTGATCAGGTGCTTTCTACTTGTGTAACGAAGCAGTCTTTATTACTTTGATTCTGCAGATACATTTTGTGCTTTGGAAATCAAGTTTTGTTTACGCTGGAAACTCAGACCAGGTAGAAAAAAACCGGAAATTTTTGTGATTCATTTGTGTTGTCTTTTATTAAATTTGGAGATAAATGTGCAGCGGTTTTTCCTCCTCAGTAAGTACCACTGTCCGAGGGTGGGAGGAAGTGACGCCACACTCACTGCATGAGCACGGGGTCCACTGTCAGTGAAGACCATCTGGCCGCCTCACTTTATTTTGCCGCCTCATCACCGAGTCCTGCGGTGCTTCGTAAAATATTATGCATTGCTTTGTCATTAAATTCAGTAGCTGCTCAATCTACCATGAGGTTGTATTCCAGTAACGCATGGTCAAAGCATAAGTGAGTGATAAATGAAATATTCTTAATATTGTGGACAGTTTACATCTTCCTAAGTTAATTATGCTTAGGCAATTAAATTAGCCATCAGCTAAGCAACATAAAAATAATTTATTTATTTTGCTTTTTTGAGACATAGTTTCACCATGTAGCCCAGGTTGGCCTTAAATGCATGGCAGTCCTCAGCCTCCCAAGTGCAGGTATCACAGGTGTTCACCACACCTGGCAAAAATTTAAGTCAATTGTACAATGAAATATGAAGTGTCTCACGTGCCTCATGAACTATATGACATTGCAGAATATAATACTAGCTTTTATATGCTTGAACATAGCTATTTTTACTGCAGGTCATTTTTTTGTCTTTTTTTTGTTGTTGTTGAGACAGGGTCTTGCTGTGCAGTTCAGGCTGGCCTTGAGCTCACTTTGTAGCCCAGGCCGGTCTCAAACTTGCAATGATCCTCCTGCCTCAGCCTCCCGAGTGCTGGCATTACAGGCGTGTACCACTAGGCCTGGCCTTCACTTATAATTATCATCATGAGGAAATTGCACAATGAATACTGCTATTCCAGCCAGACAGAAAGTGAAAATAGAGGTCATTTTATGGTGAGCATATTTATTTGATATCATTTTAGCATCAAAAAATCTTGCTAGCAGTTGATGGAAAGGAGCTTAGGGGAGTGGGAAAAGATCAGGTTACGGCATGTTCAGGTGCAGATTCCCTCTGATGACTGTGGTCATTATCCCTAAAATGTAATAAACATAATTAAAAACCTGTGCAACTCAGTGCAGTGGGTGTCAAAACAAAATCCAAAAGTTGTAGATGTATCTTAGTGCACTAATATTCTGGGGTAGACCCGGTATTTTAATCTGTGAGGCCTGACAGCACCTGCCTTAATCCTAGCCATGAGAGCCTGAGGCAGGAGCATCAGCATGACTTCTAACCCACACTGGACTACATAGTGAATTCAAGCTGTCTAAAAATGAAAACAATTTGTGTTTTATTGAGCAACCATCATCTGTGCTTAAATTTTTTTTTTGTTCAGTTCTCTGTTACAACGTACTCACTAGTATGATTAATTTTACTGCTTCATTTCATCATGGATTCTGTTCTCAGTTTTTCCTTCAACCTTACTAAAAATGTCAGCACAGAGAGCACTGGTCTTCATCACAGCTGCAGAGCTCATAATGCTCATTTTGCCCATGGTGACCCGCTCATGCTGGCACGTGTCCTCCCCATGTCACAGACATGAAATTTGCATGTCCTGCATATGATTAATGATTGTATGCATCTTAGAGACACTGAAGTCAGCAGTGCCAAGAAGTCTAGTGGAGTGGACGCACCACTGGGTGAGCAGTTTTTGTGGTTGTAAATGTCCAGGTTCAGGAAACAGCGAGCGCACACAAATAACCGAGTCATACACATCAAGATGCTAGAGAAGCCATGATGCCACAAATACAAAGAAAGTGCACAGAAGGAAAGTATAAAGACTGAAGCAGAAATCAAAGTGGGGCCTCCAAAATACCACAAAAACAGGACAGATGCAGAAATAGCCTTTGATAAAATCGAATGTTAATTCATGATTTTAAAAGATAGTTAACAAGGCTGAATAGAGGAGGGGCTTCTTTCAGTACTATTGAGAGAAATTCAACTAGAAACAGCTAAGTACAAGAAAGGAGTGGGATGTCCTGATACCGAAATCTACCTGAAATAAGCGGTAACAGGAAAGAAAAAATACTAGATCAAGCAAAATATAAAGGCCTTAATGCAGTGGCCGCCAGCCCCCCCTGCTGCTGGTGCATCACCAGGTGATGGGCGATGGCCTGACGTCCTAGGAAGCTTAAAAGAAGAAAGTTCAGAAATGGATAGACTAACATAGTGTGGCCCCATCAAGCCCCACAAGGTAGACTTGGGGTACGGGACGCGCTGCCTCTCACACCTTCCTCCGGAGAAAAGATGCCACAGCCCAGAGCGGCGAGTTCCGCAGCACTCAGGCGTGCATAAGCCTCTCCCTGACAGTCAGCCTTTTTACTTTGCTTTTGTGTACCGAGTGCTAACGGGGACCTGTAGGGAGAAGATTTAAAGCTCCAGGCATGCATGGTAACTGGAACAGCTAACACTTCCCCCATGACCTGTGGTTAGAGCGGTGAGGGGAGTTAAATGGCCTGGTACCGTGGGACTGCACACCCACCCCACCCTGCCCTGCAGGAAGTTCCGCTTGCAGCGGGGCGCTCGGTGGTGGCCGTGGGCCTTGCAAGTCAATGAGCCGGATACACTAAAATCGTGTGGCTAGATCAAGCCACAGAAGGTAGACGGGATACAAGATACTCTGCCCCTCGCCTTCCTCCAAAGAGAGAATGCTGCAGCCCAGCAGTAGTCTGCAGCACACACTGGGCAAACTACACACTGCCACTCCTGCCTCGGAAGAGTAAGATTTGGGACTGAGCAGCCTTGGCTGGCACCTGCAGGAGCAGAATATCAGACCACATCACAACATCCCTCCTCTTGCAACAAGTGACCTGAGAAGACTGACTCTCCAGTGGGAGAGGGACACAGCTGTGCAAGGACCAGGAGGAGCCGCAGCACAGCAAATGGGAGGAGTCAAGAGAAACAGGGCGGGAGTGGGCGGGTCACCAAGGGACGGACAGACAGTACTGGCCGAAGCAGCTCACCACAGCCTCCCCACATCTGGAGGCCAAGATCTGCAGCACAGACTCCACAGCGGGCTTGGCAATGTTACCCAGGAGTTCGGGACGCGTGGTGGGCAGCAGAGGACTTCGGTTTTTGTGTTTTATTTTTCCTTGCTTTTTTTGGCTTTCACCTATATTTTTGTTCTCATCTGTCTTCTTTTCTCCTTTCCTCAATTATCTCTTGACTTAATCACATTTTCCTATGAGTGAATACTCGCTCTCATCTTTCTGGTTGCCCTGATAAACCCTTGCTTGCTCTTCCCTCCTTTCTCTTCTGCCTTCTTCTGTTTTCCCAAAGCTTGCATGATCTTCCTTTGCCCTCCAGCCTTGCTGCTACTGTATGTCTCTTAAATTATGTCTGTTTTATCAACAGTCCTTAAATTTCTCCAACACAGGGTAAAAACACTTTACCAACAGGAAACACTTATGATACAAACTCTCAATTCATGGTAGGTTCTGTTAGATACAGTGTTTCAATTCAGGCAAAACGGCATGTCTGTGAACCCTGCGCTGAGCTCCAGGCAGGAAGGGGTGCAGTCACCCCTCCTGTAGAAGGGAAGGAGACTAAATGGGCTCGGATACAACACAGGTTGTGTGCAGTCCCAGGGAAAACTCAGATTATCTCTCCCTGTATTTGGAAACTCTGGTAACAGGAAGAGCAATTCACAATTCAGAAATTAACATTAAGGAAAGACTGTGGACATTAAAGATTTCCAGAAATTGGGGGGTAACATTTACTGGATTTGCACAAAGGTAGGAATACCTACACTTCAGTTAAAAAATCTCTATGAAACATTGCGAGGAGATCCGGATTTGAATTCTCCCTGTGCCTTCACACCAGAAGCCCTTAAGCAGCTTCAGGTACTAGAGACTGCCCTGGAAGGCAGACAGGTGTTTTGAATTAGTCTGAATGTACCTTTTACACTGATAATACTCTCCACTCCTCACTCTCCTACTGGATTTTTCTGTCAAATAGCGATAAACTGCGACCTAGTCAATGGATTTATCTTCCTCACCAGCCTACAGAGCTCTGCAGACGTGTGGGTCAGCTGGCCGAGCTGACTCAGCAAGCACATCGCCACAGCATGCAGGGTTTGACCCTGACTGTACTGCACTCCCTACTAAGCTTGCAGCGCATATTTATTACAAACCTCCCTGGTTCGGGAGATAGCCCTTGCAGATTACAGGGGATTACTTGATAATCGTTATACTTGTAATAAGTTTGTTCAGCTATATTGTCCTTATTTGTTTACTTACAAATACTCAGACAACTCCACTTTAAATGCTTCAACATACACTACGGATGGATCTTCTCAAGGTTTTGTGGCTCACTGGACTATGCAAAGTCACCAGAGTGTTGCTACCCCTGGACTTCCAGCGCAAAGATCAGGACTAGCTGCTGTAATTACCACAGCAGAATGTGTGCTGGCAAAACCTGTTCACATTGTATGTGGTTCCACCTACACAGGGAATGTCACTCATCTTGAAGTGCGCACACTCTGATCTTCCTGGGCCAGTGGCAGGAAATCATCATGCTGACAGACAGACATCTCCTAAATTTCTCAACAGGCTTTGTCCCTCTTCCATCAAAACCCTCCCGCCCTTACCTCTCATATTAGACCTCGCAGACCACAGGAACTCTGTGCTGTGCAATCTTGTCCAGCAGGCCAGGCCGTACCTACACCAGTTCCACTGGAAGGCTGTGATGCCCGAAGCCTCCAGGCAAAGCAGTTCTGGCACATGGATGTAACGCACACATCCCAGTGCGGCAGGACTCAGTGTCCGTATTAGTACAGATGCGCTCATGAAGCATGGTACCCGCCATGCAGGCGGGGCTGCGGGGCATGTACAGCAACACTGTCTCTTGGAATTGGCAGTTTTTAAAAAGCTGCTGAGCCACCCAAAGTTGGCAACAGTAACATCACACAAGGACACATGGCTCCTCCGCCTCTGAGAACCATGTCACATGTGCCTTTGCACATTCACTTGCATTACTTTGGCAATGAGGGAAAGATCTATACAGGGGGTAATGGCAGCCCTCAGAACCCCAGGGATCAGGGGACACATCATGGATTTGACACCCTGCCTCCCAAATATTTAGAAATTTTAGGGTAATCAGGATTTCTCTGAAGACAAAGGAGAGAATGAGAACCCAAGATCTCAATGCATCTGGATCTTCTGGGGTGTCCCCACGCCCTTGTAACTTTTGAAGCCAGAGCAGGTCACAAAGATGGGAGCTGAGCTGCTGGACTCCTACCTCAGCAGGTGACACAGGTGTGCAGTATGGCAACACATGAAAGGGGACCCCATGTGATGAAGCATCCTGACCACACCCCTGTGCTCTGAAACGGGCCACACACGCACACATGGCCTGGATCTCACAATGGCAAATGCTCAGTCTGGGAACTCAGTGACAGAAGATGGTACCCTAACCCTACTCTGAAAGGAGGAGCAGGGTCCTGGTCAGGCGAGGCTCACTGTGGAAGTGGAGGATCGCATTTTACACTTGAGGAAACTGGAATGTGGGAGATGGGGGTGGGGGGAAGCCAGCAGAGACCAGCAGGCTTGTATGGGGGCAACGTGGCCTGCAATTTAAGCATGGTAAGATTGTGCTGCACAGACAGCTGTGTCTCTTTTATAGGCATGGAGAGAAGGCAGGGTTGTTAGGCAGGAAGAGCCCAGTGCACACCCATGGTTAAAGTGTTCTGGCAGTCTTGCATCTCGGGGGAGTCCTTTGATGTGTCTGTTGTAAACTCTTGGGTGTCTCCAGATGTCCCCAGGAACTGTAAAATCCCTTGCTGTATCTTGTGGAGGGGAAGCTGTTTGTACTTGGGCTACCTGGGACAAGGCCCCTGCTTCTCATGAGTCTGGCGGGGCCCCACAAGACATGTGCGGAGCTCAGGGAGCTTTAGCTTTGCTTGAGATAATACAGACATTTCTTGTCTTGTACCCCAGGAAACATGCAATCTCAGGGCAGGCTGCTGTGTGGGAGATTTTGCCCCTCTCAGTTGTCTATTCCTGCAGCTGGGTGTCTCAGACATTGTCAGTGTTCACGTGACGCGTGGGTTTCCTCCATCACGATGAGTACGTGTGAATAAAACTTCATGAGCTGTGCACTATAGTACTGAACGCATTTTCCAATTCTTCCCTAGACTCTTTCAGCTCATTAATATTTTTGTTAGAATAGTGAGCAAAATTCCAGTACTTGGTACAATTTCATATTATATATGTGTACTATATATATATATGTATAGTACATAATGATGACCTTCATCACAGGGAGTCTGTGCACGTGCCTGAAATACCATAATTCCTTTTTCATCTAATTCAACTCTCTGCCCTCTTCTTCCCCTCTTAAGAGATACGCCATACTTTGTTATATTACCCTGTAGAAAAGAGGCCGGAAGGGTTAGCAATATCAAACTTATGTAAGAAAATGTCATGAGCTGATGTTCACAAAGAACAGGTTTTACTTTTCTCAGCTGTGGGAAGGGAGACAATGCAAAATGTGTGTGTTGGCTAACGCATCTTCTGATGAAGGGTATCTTCTGGCAAATGAATGCTGCGTCTGTCTACCTCTCTCCCTCTCTCTCTCCCTCTCTCTCTCCCTCTCTCTCCCTCCCTCTCCCTCTCTCCCTCCCTCTCCCTCTCTCTCCCTCTCTCCCTCTCTCTCCCTCTCTCTCCCTCTCTCTCTCTCTCTCTCTCTCTCTCTCTCTCTCTCTCTGTGTCTGCCTTCCCTCATTCCTATACCCTATGCGCACTACAACTACAAGAGGATTCAACTAGGCGAGCAGGTAACAAACTATGGACATTTAAAATGCAATACCTAAGCAGTGTAATGTTTAGGTCAAGACATCCACATGAGACTTGGGGGTGTTCCATGCAGCACAGCCCCAGAAATAAGTGGTAAAATGTATCAAAGTGTTTTTCAGACAATGCTATGCAGATGGAACTCTATCAACTAAAATTGGTAAAGAAGCCTCAGCGGGGGAGAGAGGTGTGATGTTATTAATCAGTTTGAAATAGACTGAGGAAGCAGGAGGCTTTTTGAAAGGTTCGAAGATTGAGGGACACACTGCAAATCAGCAGGGTAACCCAGAGAAAAGGAAAAACTGTTCAAAAGAGTGCCACTGAAAATATAAAAGGAAGAAACAAGGGAAAAAATACTTTTCAAGGATAACAACCTCAAGGGAATGTAAAAATTAGCAGTTTATTCGTGATGTACGTTATGCCACTGGCAAGTATGTCCCCAGAATTCTTATTCAGTCTCCACTGACTGAAGTAAGTGCAGAGAAACGAGCCAGAACTCAGCCAAGTGATATCTTAGTTACTTTTCTCTCGCTGTTGAGACAAATACTTGACACCCACAGTTAAAGGAGGAACGCTGCATTCACCTTAGTCTGTAGAGGTTTCAGGCCCTAATCAGCTGCCTCCAAGGCAGAGCTGGGCGGTGGAAGACAGCAGAAGCAACGGGTGAGAATGGGACAGTGGCCTCTTTTCCCACTGACGCTGTAGACAGGCTTCCCGCCCAGGGCAGGCGAAGCACTCACACCTCAGTCTCAGGGCCAGACCACGAACCCATCGCAAAGCCTAGATTCAGCGGCCTCCAAAAAGCCTGCCCCCCATGACTGCATGAGGTTTTGGGGGGACGCCCAGACACAAACCATCGCAGGCGAGGAGAGCTGGTCTTTCCTTTGTATCACGTGTTTGTACTGGTACGTGTCCACCGTGGGTGATAACCGCACTCACTGGGGGAAGTTGCTGCCCGCACAAAACACAGCTGCATCTTCTCCACCACAGCCCAGCCACTCTCTCCCTCCGTCCAGCTCTCGGCCCCGTGCAGTCCGGAATAAGACCATTCTCCTCCTTCTCTATTACATACTTCGTATGATTCTCTTCAATTTTTCCAATATTTTGGCTTACTCATAGAAGTAACCCCTGTGACATTTAAGCATGGGAGTCTGGTTTGATGTTTAAAATGATTGTGTTGGTGCAAGTTTGTGGTACATCATGTCACACTCGCGGTGAGGAGTTGGCACGGGTCCCTGACAATGCATCGTGCATTTTAACCCTTTCCCCTCCCCCTCCCCGAACCCGCTGGACACTCTGTGGACAGTTTCTGCGCATGTCTGTCGTACCTGGTGATCACGCCCCGGGCAGGAACTCTGTGCATGTGCACAGCCCCTCACAGTCCACCTCGCTTCTCAGTCTCACTGCGCTGCGCTCCCTTCCCCGCCCGTGTCTCAGCTCACTTCCCGTGTTCCATACCTTCGCCTCTGCATTTCCTATTGCATATCTTTTATTTTGCACTTCCGTGCTCAGGTTGCGCGTCTGATTTACTTCACTTAACGTTACGGCCTCAAGGTGGCTCCATTTTCCTACAAATGGCTCACGCTTCTCCTTTATGGCAGAGTAGTATACCACTGGGTACTGACACTTGATGTTCTTTATTCATTCCTCTGTTTATGGACACGCAGGCTGCTTCCAACATTTATCTATTAGGAATTGTGCTGCTATAAACCTGGGTACGCATGTATCAGTGTAATATGATATTGTTAACACTTCTGAGAACATTCATCGGAGGGTAACTGGGTCCAATGGAATTTGTATTCTTAGGGTTTTGAGGAAGCCCCACACTGATTTCTACAGTGGCTGCACCAGATTCCACTGACATGAACACCGAAGAATGGTTTCTTTTTTGTCTGCAGTTACTTCGCCATTTGTTACTGTTTGATTTCTTAAATGTACCCATCCATTCTCTGGCGAAAGGGAATCTCAGTGATATTTTACTTGGCATTTTGCAAAATGTCAGTAATTTTGAACATTTTTCCATGTATTTATCTCTTCTGAGAAGTATCCATTCATTGTAGATGCCCACTTTTGGTGTTTAAATTTGGGGGGATATTTTATTTCTACATATATATATACATATATATATACATATATATATATATATATATATATATAATTTTTCATTTAATTGAAAAAAGATAAAACAATTCGTAACAAGATGCCAAGACAATAACAATAGTTAATACATTGTATATTATTACCCTTAAAGTACTTACTCAGCACAGTACATGTTATGGGCATAAAATATTCTCCAACCAATGTAACCAATATAAACACAAACCTTCCTTTTCTAGAAATTAAGAGACACTAACAGTGTAACTAACATGCATTTTTGTTGTTTCCATCCCTTCCTTTCCTCCAGCCTAGCTCATCATTCCTTTTTAACAGTCTCTTCCCATTTCACAGTATCTATTGTACATTTCAAACCTTATTTACCCTTTCAGTTTTTCACACCAGGGAGACAATATGATGTTTACACGTGAGTCTGGTTTATTTCACTAATGAGTATGGTCTCAAGTTAGATCTATTTGCCTATCAAAGCCTCAAGTTTATCCTTCTTTATGGCTGACAAGTGATCCATTGTATAAAAACACCCCCCTTTTATATCCATTCCTCAGTTGATGGGCATTTGGGTAGTTTCCAAGATCTAGCTATTGCACATTTTGCTGCTATAAACATATGTGCACATATATCACTGTGACATGATGTTTTCAATCCTCCTGGGAAGCTACCCAGTAGGGGAATAGCTGGGTGAAGGGGAACCCTTTTCCACTGTGGGTGGGAGTAGAGACTGGTGCAACCACTGTGGAAATCAGTATGAAATTACATATATTTTAGATAGCAGTCCTTTGTCTCACGAGTAGCTTTCAGGAACATTTTGTCATTCTTTAGCTTTCCTCTTGACACCGTTCATGTTTTTCTTTGTTGCGCAGAGGCTTTGAATTTGATGTGATCTGATTGGTTGAACCTTGGTATAATTTTTTTTGTATGCAACTGGGATTCTGTGAAGAACGTGTTTGCTTATCCTGATGTACTCAAGGGTTCTACCTAATTTGTACCAGAAGATTAAATATTACTATTTTAACACTTAGATCTTTGATCCATTTTTATGTTAGTACATGGTGACTGATAGAGGTCTAGGTTTCAACTTTGACAGGTGGAAAACCAGTTTTTCCAGCACCAGTTTTTAAGTAGGAGGAAATTGATTCCTCTTTTGTAAGTTTTTGACCACTTTGTGAAAGGTAAGGTAGCTTAGCGTTCCTAGAGTTGTTTCTAAATTTTCTATTATGTTGTACTGATTGGCAAGTGTACATGTTGGTGATAACATGATGGTTTTATCCCTATAACTTTGTGATGTATCTGAGAGTCAGGGGCTCTGCTGCCTCCTGGCTTGTCCTTGTTGGCCTGAGTGGCTTTTGCTCTTCCAGGTCTCTTGAGGCTCCATATAGACATTCAGTTGTTTTCCCCAGTTCTGTGAAGAATGTGGTTGGTATTTTGACTGGGATTGTGTTAAATCTGCGTAACAGTTTTGCAAGGATTGCTGTTTTGACTCTGTTAGTCCTACCTATGCAGGAGATACCTTTCCACTTCTCAAGAACTTCTTCAGTCTCCTTTTTCAGAGTATGTATGTATGTATGTATGTACGTATGTGCTTTTGGTACCAGGGATTGAACTCATGACCTCACGCTCGCCAGGCATGCACTGTGGTACTGAGCTACATCCCCAGCCTTTCTCAGTATGGTAGCACGGTAACATAACTTGAAGTCAGGAACTGTGATGCTTCTTGCTTTGCTCTTCATGCCTAGAATTACGTTTGCTCTTCCTGTTCTCTACTGATTGCATATGAATCGTTGTTTCCTGCAGTTCTGTGTGGAAACACCTTCGTATTTTGGTTGGGGTTGTCTTACATCTTCATGTTCACTTTCAAATCATAGCCCCCCTGACAGCCTTCTATTTAACCAGGAGTAATGGGGTACGTTTCCATTTCATGTCTCACCCGGATTCCCTTTCCAGAAGAGTGTACTTTTCATAGTAGAGGTTTTCACTACTTTAAGGTAATTACTAAGCATTAATTTTTCATCATCTCAGTATAAGTATTAGTTTTCCCGTATTTTCCTTGGTGCGTTCATCAATGATATATAATAATTCCACTTGAGTTTTGATTTTGTATCACCCTACAGTGGTGAATCTGGTGTTCAGCTTAGGAGTCTTTCATAGCTTCTTAGGTCTCTCATGCAGACAAACAGGTGTCCCTTTAATCGTAATTTGACTCTTTCCTTTTCTGTCTGTAACCCTCTTCCTTTTTCCCATCCCTAACATTTCCGGCTGTGCTTTGGAGGAGTATATTAAAGAGTTTCAGAAGGGGCTTCATTATCATCGTAATTTTTGAGGAAAAGTTTTCAGTTGTTTCCCATGTGATGTATTATTGCCAGTATGTTTTTTATAAATGGCTTTTAACTGATAGAATCTAGGTCAGTGTACACATATTTTCTTCACTGTTTTTCTCGTGACTATATTGGATTTTGTCAGCCTTTTTGACTACTGAGATAAACAGAATATTTTATATTGTTAGTCACAATTTTATTCATATTTGTTATGTGCTTAACAATTTTTTCCCTATACTAACTTTGGATGTGGATTGTTCTTGTTTCTCTAGAATCCTGAGGTGCATCACAATGTTATTTACATGGAATAATTTTGTTTTTCTGATGTAGACATTTATAGGCATTGACTCCTCCTCCTCCCTGGTGTATACACAAATCCATTGAGATTTTGAATTTTTCATTAATAGCCACATAGATTTGGATCACTCATTTCCTTGTGTAAAATTAGTTATGATATATCTCTTTTGTTTATGGTTTCAGACAGCTCTTTGATTCATTGTAGAATTTTTGGTCTCTTTATTGATTTCTGCTTTTGTCTTTATAATTTCTTCTCATGAGGGCTTTGGCTTTGGATTTCTCTGATTTTTCCAGGAATGTGAGAAGCATTATTATGGTGTTTATGTTAGCCACTTCATTTTTCAGATGTGGACATACACCACTTAAGTTCTCCTCTCTTGGGGCTTCTTTCACTGTGATCCTTGTATGATGCAGTGGCACTATAATTTGATTGTGGAAACTAATGTTTTCTTTCATTTCTTCTGAGACTCATCATTAGTGCAAAATGGTATTCTACAATTTCCATGTGTTTGCATAGCCACTGTTCTTCTTGCCATTTATTCCTAGTTTCATTGACCTATGACCTAATAATAAGCATGCAACAATTTTAATTGTATTTATAGAAGAATGCTTAATGGCCTAGAACATGATCTATTTTGAAGAACAGTTCATCTGCTGCTGAGAAGAATGTGCATTCTCTTTTTCTCACGTGGTCACTCTGTAGATATCTACCAGGTGCGCTTGTTGCAAAGTTTGCTTCAGTTCTGGTATTTCTTTGTAACTTTTTTTCCCAGTGGATTTTTCCATTTCTGACAGTGGCTTATTGCAATCCCCCATTACAGTTGTACTGGCGTTTAATTTTCCATGCCCAGTGCTGTTTGTTTTATGGTGTGTGAGCCAGCGTTTGGTGCATAAATGCTCATGTTAGTTATTTCTTCCTACTGTGTCCTTAACCAGTAAGTAGTGAATTTATTTATGTCTTCTCACTAGTTTTGGATTGAAATCCAATTCCTCAGGAATCAGGACAGCTGTATCTGCTTTCCTCCTATTTCCTGTCTCATGGAATATTGTTTTTATCCTTTAATTTTTAATCTGAATTTCATTTTATAGTAAATATATTTCTTCTATAACACGATTGATTTTGTTTCTTGTCTTATTCCGCCAATCTGTGTGTTTGATTAGTGAGTTCAGACTCTTGCACTGACTACAGATTCACTCCTCTAAACACACTGGATTGCTACCTTTGAGTTACTTATGTATATCCTTGTATTCATTCTTTTTAAATTACCTTTCATGGCTTCACTGTTTCTTTCTAGAATATCCATGAGAAGTTTTGTAATGTTTCGAGGTAATCAATTTCTTAAGGTGCTCCTTATTGTGGAAATACAGTATCTTCATCAATTTCCAAAGAAAGTTTTGCAGGCTATGTTAAGTTGGATAAGGAAGTTTTATCATATAGGTCTTGAAACTCTTCCTTGTAGCACCTTGCCTGTAAGGTTTGTGTCCAGAAGGGCACTGATTCCAGTGGGTTCACATTTGTATGTAATGTGTGGCTGTGTCTAACAGCTGTTAAGATGTCATCCCTGTGATGAACATCTGAAAGTTAAGGTAGGGTATGTTGTGGACAAGTTCTCTTTTGGTCCTGGGTACTTGGGGTCCGGTATGACTCAATGATCTGCATGTGTATTTCTTTCTGTATATTTGAGAAAGTTTTCCCTTTCACTTCTTTTTTTTTTTTTTTAATTTTATTTTAAAGACAAAAGAATGGAGACATATGAACCAGAAAAGCCATAAACAATACAGAAAATACAAAGTTACACGGAATATAGTAGGGAATTAGAACTGGATGTTGTATTACATAGTTATCTTCACATTAGTTAACACAAAAACATTAAAGGAAATACCAAATTATAGATAAGATAGTAGGGAATTTGCACTGGATGCTGTATAATATAAAGTTATCTTCATTTCTGCTAGTACATAAACGACTGAGGAAATACAGAATTATAGAGAACATAGAAGGGAATTAGCTCTGGATGCTGTCCTACATAATGTTACCTTCATCTTTGTTACTCAGGTTACACAGATGATGGCCCTTTTGATCAGTTTGTTTTTTCTCCTCCCTCATCTCTGTTGCCCTACCACTCAATCAGTCATCTTCCCTGTGATTATAACTGTACTCCTGGGTTTATCTATATCCTTGGACTCTCACCTTGGGAAGACATATAGCTGCCTCAGACTATACTATGACATACAGGGGTGTATACAAACTGCCATGGTTGGGGGTGGGAAAGCACATATGCTCACAGCGGACCGCCCGGCTCCACCCTGTCGTCGTGCTATGGGTGGGGGCGGGTCCAGACCTTGTGGCTCCAGCATTACCGTTCCCCACCCCTTGCAGCTGGGCAATGGGTCTCCGAAG
>PVLD010017601.1:0-41411 GCA_004027595.1 Dinomys branickii
CTCCTTCTCCTTCTCCTTCTCCTTCTCCTTCTCCTCCTCCTCCTCCTCCTCCTTCTCCTTCTCCTCCTCCTCCTCCTTCTCCTTCTCCTTCTCCTTCTCCTTCTCCTTCTCCTTCTCCTTCTCCTCCCTCTCCCTCTCCCTGTCCCTCTACTCCTCCTCTTATTTCTCCTCCTCCACCTTCTCCTCCTCCTCCTTTGTCTCCACCTTCTTTTTGTAAATTTTATTTTTAAATGATATTCCCTTAACAGCTTTTGTTGCTATTAAACTTGATGGGGGGTGTTAGAGATTGTATATTAATTTGTTGACATTGAGCAATTTACTCAAAATCCATAAGCATGGGAACCGGACTCAATTTTTCCCCCCCATGGTACTGGGTATTGAACTCAGGGCCTTGGCACTGAGCTACATCTTGAGGTCCTTTTATTTTTTATTGTGAACAAGGATCTCACTAATTTGCCAGTTTATCCAGGCTGGGTTTGAACTTGTGATCCTCCTGCTTTAGCCTCCCAGAATGCTGGGGTCACAGGTGTGTGCCAGTTGAGCCCAGCTCCAGACTTAGATTTTTAAGTCATTTCTTGAAAATAATGTAAATTGGAACTCCATATGCTGAAAGAAATTTAGCTTACAAATGAATTCAGCACCTTATTGAAGATGAAGAACTAAATCTAGAAAAGAGGCTATATATACATAGTATTAGATGGTAGCATAAACCAGCAGAAGCTAGGAAATTAACATCTGTGGTCAACACATGGCTTTTCTTGCTTTTTTATGCCCAAAGGTTGGTTAGTTGGTTGGTCTTGCAGTATTGAAAACTGAACAAAGAGTCTTCACAGTGTGTTATACCTCCCTCTCTTTTATAGTTTTTTGTTTTTATTTATTTAATTTTTCTTGAAATAGTCTCACTAAATTGCTAGGTTGCCCAGATTGAACTCAAACTTAACATCCTTCTGCCTCAGCCTTCCACAGTGCTGGGATTACCAAAGAGCACTACTGTGCCTGGCTGGTGTGTGTGTATTTAATGCCTTCTACAATGGACTCAGTCATAAGAGCTGTCAAACTTAATTATAAACCACTCTGTTTCTCTATGAGTGGCTGTCTTTCTTTAATTCTCATCAACATTTCTACTGCCTTCCCTCTCCCAGCAAAGGATACTTGACCAGCCCCTGTTCCCAAGCCGGAAAGCTGAGTGTGATGTTTTCCTCTTCTCCCTCCTTGATTCCAGTGCAGTGGTTCCATTGGACTAGACTGATCTGCTACCTAGTCTCCCCACCTCCTGCCCTGGCTTCTTCTCCAATCCACCCTTCACACAGCATCTGCCACGTATGTGTGTCTAGAAAGATGTCTGGCTGTAGTAGGTCTCAATAGTATTTCAAGAGTGAATGAATGAGATCTGAGGTGTAGACAGAGCCATGTGACTTGGTGAGTAAAATGAAAGGAGTCTGATTTTGACCCTGAGAGTCACTGAAAACCATCGGAAGATTTCAGGTAGGAAAGTGTCCGGATGTGTTTACTGTTCATGTCCTTTAGCCCTAGGCCCTGCCGCACGCACATGTGGTCAAACAAGTTAGGTTTATCAACTCATTGCAGTATGTGTGTTATGGGGAACTGTGGATGTTATGGCTGGGACCTAGAACATGCCCCAAAAGTCCCATGTCTGTGGAAGGTGGTTGGATCAAGGGAGCACTGTACTTACTCACTGGTAGATTCATGTATTGATGAATGCAGTATCTGTATGGGCTGTTAAGGGGTGGAACCTGGTGGAGCATGAGTCACTGGGGATGTGACCTTTTCCTTGACGCCTTCCTTCTCTCTCTGTTTCCTGGATCATGGAATGGACAACTTTCTCCTAGTATGTATTTCTGCCTTAGAGGGAACTGAACCCACTGGAACCATGAGCCAAATAAGCCTCTTCTCCTTTAAGTTGTAGGCGTTGGGTATTTTTGTCCCAGTAATGGGAAAGTCACTAATACAGTGGGATACCTCAGTAAGAGGTTGTTAGAAATGATAGAGTTTGGGTTTGTGCTAGGTGACTCTGGAGAAGGTTCAAAGAAGTGGGTTTTGACTCAAGACTAGGTGCTGTCAGAAGCAGGGATGATTCTGTGGTTGCACTTTATTTTTGGGTCAATACTGGATTTTGAACCCAGGGCCTTGTGCATTCTAGGTAAGCATTCTACCACTGAGCTACACTCCTAGTCCTGGATTTCTTAATAAATCTTACCCTGAAAGTAGGGGGAATAATGGGAGGCTAAAGCTGTGATTGGTAAAGAAGTAATAGTAACTCATATTAGCCAAGATAGAAGGCTGTTTGGTCATTTTTATGGCTTGGACAATATTTATGCTTTTATCTCTGTTCAGACATGATTACTAGGCAGTCCTGGTTTTGTTTCTGTTATGGTCACAGAGTGGCCCTACCTGATGTTGTTCTGGGATATATTCTTGTTGGACACGAGAACACCAGAGGCTTAGCTATGAATGTCAGGCCAGCCCTCAGCTTCCATGGGTTAATTTTTCTTCTCTCAGTGTTAGTAAGATAAAGACCCATAATATCACTCAGAGAGATGGAAGCAGGAGGACTGTAAGTTGAAGCCTAGCTTGGGCAACTTAGCAACTTAGTGAGACCCTGTCTCCAAATAAAAAATAAAAAAAGGCTGGAGATGTAGTTCAGCACAAAGGCCCTGTTACTTTTTTTTTTTTTTAAGATAAAGAATAGATACAATGAGTTAGGGATGCTGTGTTGCAGGAGCTCAGTAAGAGACAATGGTAGCTTAGATGAGGATAACGCAAAGTGATGAGAAGCAAGGGAATCCAGGACAAGTGTGTTATTCTGCACTACATGCTGAGCTTCTCAGCTCCTTGGGGGGAAAGCCCTACCCCTCCTGGCTCCCCCCGAGGCAAACTTTCACAGTCCCTTCTCTACCCCCAGCACCAACCAATCCCTATCAATTGATGTGATCTTTCCCCCCTCCCCAAAGGTTACTTCTTCCAGGAAACCTTTGCCACCCCCTCCTGCCCTACGTGTGGGTTAGCTGACCCTCCTCCACACTTCTATAATATCTCATCGCTTCTGTGTCAGTCAGCTTTCCAGTGCTATAACAAATACCCAAGATAATTAACCTGTAAAGAAGAAAGTTTTATTTGGGCCCACAATTGTAGAAGTTTCAGCCTGTGATCAGCTGGCTCTGCTGCTTTGGGCTTGTGGTGGTGTGTCACGATGGGAGGAGGTGGCAGAACAAAATGGCTCACTTCATGGGCAGAAAGCAAAGAAAAACAAGAGAGAGGAAGGGGAAAGGGATGGATCTTCTGTCACTTTCAAGGGCATGCTCTTCATGACCTGGGGACCTCCTGCTAGGCCCCGTCTTTTAAATATTCCACTCACTTCCCAATAGTACCATGTTGGGAAGCAAACCTTTAACACACGGCCCAGGACCTAAGCCATAGCAGCTTTATTATTGTTTACTTACCTGTACCCTGTTAGTCTGCACTGCCTGCAGGAAGGAGTAATGTCCTATTCACTGTGGTACCAGCTCCTTTCTTAGAATAGATCCCTAATGAATGCATGCTAAGCGAGTTGATGCTTTACTCCTCTCTATAGCTTTTTCTAGACTGGTTTCCAGCAAGTCGCCACCCACTCCCTGCTGTGAAGCTCTGCTGCCATTCCAGAACAAAGCTGCCTTTCCTTTTGAACATATCCACCAAATAATTCATTCCTGGCACTGCTGTGTATATTCAGATTTCTTGAAAATTAAATCTATAAACCACTGAAATAGCCAAAGAAGCTCTAGGACACCATTATGAAGTGGTTGTAAGTCCCTCAGCTGTGAATGGTTTCTCTTCGATTTGTGAGTACAGTCAGGGGATTATTTGCAAGATTTCTATTCCTTATGACTCATAGGCTAAATTTAGTCTTTTGCTTAGTTGTTCATTTATTCAGCAACTGATTTCCAGGATTCATTGCCAGACATTGTTCTGGAATGTTCTGGAGCTATAGGAGTGGTAATAAGACAAAATCACTGACCCAGTGGGGCTTACAGTATAACAAATGGGAGAGGCCATGAAGAGACACAGGAATAAAATCTAGAGAATGTTAAATAGCAATACATACTAATGAGAAAAATGGAAATGGGGGCATATAAAATGTTAGGGGGGTTATGGTTTGTATCTAGATGTCCCTCAAGAGCCTCCTGCGCTCAGAGGCAGGGCTTTGGAAAGGTGATTGGACGTTGGGGGCACCATGACTAACTGGCTAGGTGGTGGAGTCGGGCTGGGCGACGTGACCACTGGGGGCGTGGCCTGGAAGGGTGCATCCCCCGCGCCCCTCCTTTCTCTGCTTCCTGGTCACCACGATGTGAGCAGCCTTCCTCCGCCCAGACTCTCCTGTCGTGCTCTTTCTGTGTTTAAACCTGCTGGACACGGACTGAAACTTCTGAACCGTAAGCCAAAATGAACCTCTTCTCTTCCAAGGTGGAGAGAGGAGGGTACTTTGTCCCAGGGACCAAAAACCAGTGACTAGGGTAGGGGATTTTTAAGCAGTGTTCCTGGAAAGTCTTCCCTGAGAAAATATTTAGAGGAAAAGCCCAGAGGAAGTAAAGATGGCAGGTCAGCCAATGTCAGTAGGGATCACTGTTGGTTGAGGGCTTAGCACCATCAGTACTAAGGCCATGGGGGCGGGATGGCACCCACTAGTTTTAATGCAGATAAAGGAGGCCAGCCTGGCTAGGGAAAGGCCAGGAGGAAGACGGAAGGAAGAAGGAAGGGCTTGGAAAGGCCACTGAGGTTCCATCAACAACTGTGTCTGTCTCTGACAGAAAAAGCCTTGGGAGAGTCTGGATGACAACTGACTATTTAAAATAATAGGGGCTGTGGATATAGCTCAGTGGAATAAGCGCCTGCCTAGCAAGCGCAGGATCCTGAGTCGATCCCCAGTACCGCAAAAAAAAAAAAAAAAAATCATACACCAAAACATAGTCTGATTGTTCTAGGACTAAAAATAGGTAAAAATGTGTATCTCTTTGGTTATTTTCCTATAGTATCCTGTCCTCTGCAATATAATTTCTTAAATTTTTGATAATAAATGTAATGTGACAAAAACATAGAAGCAACTACTATGTTGAGTGGGGAAATTAAAACCAAACACTCTCCTACTACCCAATGATCAGTATTGTTACCTTTGGCATATTTCCATCTTTTTTCTTTATATATATTGCTTTGAGTTTTAACAAAGGATACACATGTACACTCACACCTGTGTATATATATATGCAAATATATGTTATTTGAGCCCTTTCTCTTCAGTCATGAACATGTTTGCAATGGCGTTAGAAATTCTTTTAAGCTGCCTTTTCAATGGCTCCAAAGCATTTTACCACATGAATGAACCATAATTTCCTCATTGCTCTCTCCTTTTCTCTCCTACGCAGCAGCACCTCTGCTAGCAGAACAGATAAGTCCTTAGGGATTGTTCTGACTCAGAGGCCACACACGCACGACAGCCCTCATCACTTGCAAAGGCAGGTAGAACAGGAGCAGATTGCGGTGGTCTGCGGTGGTTTCCTCTGTGGAACAGCCTGAGGTTGGACAGCCATGGGTTGAGGATATTCTGTGGTTAGATACACCCAGAGGCAAATGCTGTTGCTCTAAAAATAGAAATCTGGCATCATTTCCATGGAAATGGTGGTCCTGAATTTAGACTTCTTCCCTCACTCCCTGCACCCCTATGCTGAGTCAGATATAGTCAGTCAGGAAGGAAGACAGAGAGCCAGGCCTCCTGTCCAGCTCAGGGCCCCAGCGCAATGCCAAGGCCCACTCGAGCCTGTCCCCAAGGCCTGTTGTGTCCACCACCGACTGTAATGTCTTACGTCGTAGGACTCAGCCAGTCTCGGCTCTCCCCAGACCTCTCAGCACTGTCCAGCTCTTTCCCAGCCGCACAACTCCAAAGATAGGAGTCTCAAGGCACTAACTAAAGAGTCATGCTGTTGATTTTTAGTAAGGAATACTGAGCTGCCTAAAAGGCCGTGTATTCCAGCTTTCAAACCCAGGTCCCCAGTGAGGCATCTGGCTATCTTCTAACCCAGGAAGGCCAAATCAGAGAATGTGAGGGCTCAAGGTCCGTGTCTTTTGGTGCAAGAGGCAGGATAAACCCCATGGCAAGACTGATCCTTGGTGGTGCCATTTCAGGTGGGCTGGGCACTACCTGCATGCCTTAAGGTGGTGGTTGCAAGCCTGTCCATGCAGAGCTTGCCAGAAATGCAGAATCTTGGGTTCCACTAATATATCTGTTAATAAGTCAGCTAGTGAACCAGAGCCTGCATTTTAACAAGCTGCCAGAGATGTTCCTGTGTGTAATAACACTTGAGAAGCATTACCCTCAGTCAGTGGTTCAGACCTGAGCTTTCTTAAGAAGGAGTGACACTGTGATATTATACTGCCGGAGGGGGCCATCAGGTATGTGGCCCAGCACCAGGACAAGGGGTGAGGGGCGTCCCTGTGGGTGGCACTGCTAACCCAGCCAGGCCCCACCCTGTGACTGGAGGTGTGTTGAGCCCACTCAGTCAACCTAGTGACTGCACGCAGTTGAACAGGGGGAATAAGGGTGTTGGGAAAGTAACCACGTGTCCACATTGTTGCCCTGGGCTGCACTGTGTTGAATTTGCTCCATGTGCAGTGTGCAGCTGCCAGCTCTGCTCTGTATTGCCAGGATGTGTGTGTGTGTGTGTGTGTGTGTGAGAGAGAGAGAGAGAGAGAGAGAGAGAGAGAGAGAGAGAGAGAGAGAGATGTGGTGACACCCACAGGGGATGCCCCTGACCCCTTGCCTTCGCGATGGGCTACATGCTTGGTGGCCTCAGAGAAACTGCTCCAGACGATCCTCAGGCTTCCAGGATAGGCAGCAGGGCTGTGTCTCTCTCTCAGAAGGAACAAAGAAAGCATTGAAGCCCTACCTGCTCCTCAGAGCCAGTTTATGAGAAAGGCTCATGCTGACTGACAGGAACTCGGGCCAGGCCTGACTGTCACGCACCCCAAGGCCCTCATGTGTTTGAACTGGATTAGTCCCCTTTCTCGTTCAAGCCCGTCAGAATCAGGTTTTCAGATATAACTCACATAATGATAAAAATAATACAAGGGGTGATCAAATTAAATGGTAAGTATTTAAGTACTTAAAAGTTATTATAGTAAAAGACACAGTGCAGGCTGGGGATATAGCTCAGTGGCACAAGTGCCCGCCTGGCAAGCACAAGGTCCTGAGTTCAAGTCTCGGTACCTAAAAAAAAATTAAAAAGGACATATTGCAATTAGTTCCCTTTAAAATATTCGCTCTTGCTTCAAGTACACTTGTCCCACCTTCGTTTTTACCACTTTCCGGAGCAGTTCCGAAAGTCCTTCTTCATGTCTTTACCAGGTGTGACGAAACAATGGCGAGCGCTGCTGCTGAGCGCCATCCAGTGGAAAGTCAGGCTTGTAAAAACATGACGGTGTGTCCTCATCCACCTTATTCCCCGAGTCTGGTATTGTTTGAGTTCTAGCTCTTCCCCAAAGTCAAAATGATCATGAAAGGTAAATGGTTTGAATCAATTTAGAACACTGAGGCAGCAACGGCAGTGCAACTAAAGACACTCATGAATGACGACTTCCAGACTGATCTTCAAACAGGAGAACTGATCAGCCTCAGTCCTTTATCTCCTCCGGAGTTCACTTGTGGCCAGAGGTCAGCACGGGTCAGGGAAATTGAGAGAGAAACTCTCTGCTCCCTCTGCTCCCTGAGACTTGTCTGCTAGCAGGAACAGAAGGATACATATGAGAATTCACCATGACGTGCTGGCCAGGCTGAACAACTGCAGAGAGCTGCTGTCTCTGCGTTCTTCCACAGCAGTTGGTGGTGGGACATTGGGCTTTTGTGTCAGTCCTTTCAGAAGAATGGGAACAGCACTTCCCACTCGTCCCTTCCCTGGTGCTGTGGGTTTTGTCTGGTGCAGACGCACATCTGGTGGGGCAGGAGAGCAGAAGGGTGGTGCTGGTGTTTCCATGGCGCAGCAGCAGGCAGCGCAGGGGTGGTTTTCCTGGAGAATCTGTGGCTTTAAACTCTGGAGATTTGGGGGCTCCTGGGCTGCAGGGTAGCTGCTTTTTATTGGAGCTTCTCAGAGCACTCTACTGGGAAGGGTTGCCTTTGGAGCTGTCTCTGAAATCACCTTCATCCCCAACATTTGATTTCATGGTCTGAGGAGCACTTTTTGGGTGGCAGGGGTAGCGTGGGTGTCTTAGTAACCTTCTTGTTGCTGGGACAAAATGCCCAGTGCCTGAAACTTAAAGGAGGAGAGGTTTACTTTGGCTTATGTGTTCAGTCCATGGTTTGCTAGCTCCAAGGCAGTATGACACGACCAATGGGGTGTGGTGGATGTAAAACTGCTCACATCATGGTGCCCAGGAAGCAGAGAGGGACATGGGCGATGCTGGGGAGGGAGATATATCCTTCCAGGTCATGCCTCTAGTAACCAGCTCCTTCTGGCCAAGCCCCACCTCCTAATGTCACACTTAGCACCCCCATAATTCCCTTGCTTTTCAAAGATTGTTATATAGATTCAATGCAATCCCTATGAAAATAGCCATTGGTATACCTCACAAATCTAGAGAAAACATTCCTAAAATTCATATGGAACCAGAAGAGTCCCAGAATAGCAAAAACAACTTTGGGCAACAAAGGAAAGGCAGGAGGGATCACAATCCCTGACTTGAAATTATATTACAAATCTACTGTGATAAAATCAGCATGTGTTGGCAAAAAAATAGACCTTAAGATCAAAGGAGCAGACTAGAAGATGCAGCTACTGCCACAAACACACTCAGCATCTTATCTTTGACAAAGGGGCCAAACATATTCATTGGAAGAAAGATAGCCTCTTTAATAAATGGTGCTGGAAAAACTGGCTCTCCACATGCCAAAGGCCAAAACTAGACCCATGTCCATCACCATATACCAAAAGAAAGTAGAAATGGCTTAAAGATCTAAATATTAAAACAGCAACAGTAGATCTAATGGAAGAGAAAGTAGGTGGAAGTCTTGAAGACACAGGGGTAGGCAGAGAGTTCATGAACAAAAACCAAACTGCATGGGAAATACTTCAAAGAATCAGCAACTGGGATCTCCTCTTACTGAAATGTTTTTGTATATGAAAGGAAATCATCAACAGGGTGAAAAGAAAACCCACAAATTAGGAAAAAATTTTAGCCAACTATCCATCAGACAAAGGACTCTTTCTAGAACATATAAAGAATTAAAAAAAATCAACCCCCCCAAATTCAATGACCCATTCATTGACCCAATACAAAAATGGGCATCTGAGATGAATATACACTTCTCTGACAAGGAAATACAAATGGCAAATAAATATCTGAAAAAATGTTCAACATCATTGGTCATTTGAGAAATGCAAATTAAAACAACACTGAGATTCTGTCTCACTCCCGAAAGAATGGCTATTATCAATAAATCAGCCAATAACAAATGCTGGAGGGGCTGTGGGGGAAAAGGAGCACTTTTCTACAGTTGGTATGAATGTATATTGGTGCAACTACTGTGGAAATCAGTCTGGAGATTCCTCAGTAAACTGGGATTAGAGGTCCCATTCAACCCAGCTATTGCCCTTCTGGGTATTTTTTCCAGAAGAACTGAAAACATCATACCACAGTGATGTATGTGCACCCATGTTTACAGCAGCACAATTTGTAATAGTTAGATATTGGAAACAACCCAAATGCCCATGAACTGAGGAATGGATGAAAAAGATGTGGTATTTTTATACAATGGAGTATTACTCAGCTATAAAGAAAAATAAACTCAAGGCTCTTATAGGTAAATGGATCCAACTAGAGACCATACTCATAAATGAAGTAAGACTCACATGTGTAAACATCGTCTCGCCTCTCCCTAGTATAAAAATCTGGAAGAGTAAACAAAATCTGAAAAGTACAATAGATATTGTGAAAGGGAAAGAAACTGCTCAAAAAGGAAGGAACAACTGGGATAAGGGAAAAGAGAAAAAAAGAAAAAGGAAGGGGAAAATAGGTATATTTACATATACAAAATAGCTAAGATAATTGTACTACTACTTTCTATTGGTTTATTGAAAGGAATAGTTAATGTGTAATTGTTTGATCAATCTTACCTGCCTATATTGATTTATCTGAGTATTTTGAAGATAACAATATGTAATATAATGACCTTTAATTTCCTGTCACCTTGTTTTGAAATTCTATATCATTTTTATTTTTATGTTGTTTATGATCTTTTCTCTTTAAAATTAAAAAAAAGAAAAAATATATATGTATATATGAGGATCATTGAGATAAGTGTATTGCTGATGTCTCTTGGTTTATTGAAAGGGACAGTTAGGCTTAAAATTTTTTTTCTTGACAAATTTTGCATGCTTATATTTGGTAATAGGAACAACTAATTTGAAGACAACAATATGCAATATACCAACCGTTGTGGAATTCCTACCATCTTGTTTAATGAAGCTTTGTATTGTGTCTAATGTTTTTCTTTATTACATGTTATTGTCTTTAATTGCTTGATCAGTCTTGCATTCTTACATCTGGTAATCTGAGCAACTTTGCTGAGGATAACAATGTTTAATATAACAACCATGGTTAATTCCTATCACCTTGTTTTGAAATCCTGTACTGTTTTTATTGTTTTTGGTCTTCACTGTTGTTATTTTGTTATTGTTTTTTTCTCTTTAAAATAAAATTTAAAACAAACAAACAAAAATCCCCCAAAGCCTTGCCTATGAGCACACAAAGCTTTGGGGGATGTGAACATATAAACTACAAGAGTGAGTCTGACCACAGATGCTTCTGTTGAAGGTGGTATCTGCTAAAGTTAGTTTTTGTTTTCTTTCAGGAGGTGGTCGGGACCAACAGTGGACAAGGATTGTGACTTGGGCAGCTTACAGACTTTCAAGCAAGGTACTTATCTGTTCCTTGGCTCTGTGTCTGAAGTTTTGATATTCATTGTCCTGGTGTTTTGCTTGGATTGTCTTTGAGCACAGAATCTCATTTCTGAGGCTCAAGAGAAATTTATCGGTGATATAAGGGCTTGTGAGAAGATATCAGGTATCAGAGGCTGTCTTGGTGCAGTTCACACAGGCTGACCAAGACTTGTAGTATCATCCTGAATGCGTACTTGAATTGGACATGAAGTCTGGCACTCAGTCATGCAGTTGGGATGCTTGGCTCTTGGTTGTCGCCACTGGCACAGGGGCAAGGTCCTTTGTTCTACTCTGCCACCAAATCAGAAGAGGCACCTTTTCTTCCTGCTGTGGTTACGTTAGCAAAACTGCAAGGCCACCATATTTCTGAACCACCCATCTTTGCATTTTCTATCCTCCTAATGGCTCGTCTTTGCTTTTTCCCCACACCAGACCTTCCTGAGCCAGGGTTCAAAACCAAAGAAAGAAGGAGTTTTATGACTTTAGCGTCCCAAAGCTGAGACCACTAGGGGGAATGGAGGTACCTGCTTGGTAGACAAAATATTTGAGAGGAACAGGACAAAGGCAGAGTAGTCTAAAAAGTATGTGGTTATCAATGAGATAAATCAGACACACAAGTTTAAAGATGATATTGTTTTTCTTGGTGGAAAAACCCAAAGGGTAAATAAAGAGTGAAATAGAGGGTAGATACTGGGAAGTAGGAAAAACTTGTTCAAAGAGCAAGAGAAACAAGGGAGAGGGAAGCAGGGTGGGAAGGAAGAGAAATGGGATGTAAAAAAAGGGTAGAAGAAAAAAAAGGAAACAAAGTTTTTGTCAGTGGGGAGGGGAAGAAAGGTTGGAGGGAGGGGGCTGGAAGCAGAAAAAGGAAGAATTAAGGTACGGACAGGTACACATTCCCTGTGATAAATCTGAGCAATATGTATGGCAAACATTTACTCATAAAAAATAAAGACAAAAAGAAGGTGTGTGGTAGAGCTGAGGGAGGAAGGAGAGAAGAAGGGACATTTACACGGAGTGGGACCCTGCCCTGGTGGCCTTTGTCCCCCTAGGAAGGCAGCAAGCTGGGAAAGGGACAGAGACACAGAGTCCACGGAGACGCCCCCAGTGCACTGGGTGCAGGAGGTGCATGTGGTTCCTCTCAACGTGGGAGAAAGGAGTAAGGTAAGCCGCAGAGTTCACGGGAGCCAGAGAGCAGCAAGCTGGTGTCTCCATGGGAACCTGGACAGACAAATGAGCCAGGAAAGTCTGCAGGGACAAACGACTTCTCTACCCTGCTCCTTGCCCTGCCATTCACCCACTAGTCACCTTGTCTAGGGGCTCTGTGGTGTGCAGAGCCCTTGCTGCTCAAAGCGGAGATACCCTCCAGGGGCATGAAATCTGTGCGACCTCAGCTGCTAGGACGTTCAGTGTGCTTGTGTGAACTACATAAAAAGTCTCTCAGCATGGTGAGATGCTGGAGAGGTCTACTTCCCCAGCCCTGGGCTTAGTGTATATTGCGAAGGTAGAATTTCAGTGCGTGTGGAAGGCTGCAGCTCAGCAATGTTAAACTGTGTGACTGGACATGGAGGCCTTATGCGGACTGAGGTTCATGTACTCCACCCCGCCTCACTGGAGATATCTACAGCTATGTAGGAATGAGCTTTTTCTTATCTCTGTGAGTGATTCAGTGATGTCAAAGCAAAACTCTAGGCCAGAAATCAGCAAACTCACACTTAAAATGTCTTTTGTTTTTGGTGTGGTCAGAAGCAGTCATTGAACCTGGGAACTCCAGGGTCCTCATCTGTGAAATGGGAAAAAGATCTCCTGCTCCTCCTTGCATGGCTGTAGGTTAGGTCAAAGGTAGCACTATCCACGAGCCTGCTTTGGAATGGGGAGCTCCAGCTGTTCTGGTTTGTGTTTGGATGTCCCCCCACAGGCTCTGCCAGTCATGAGGGTGAGCGTCTAGGGTTTATGACTGATTCATGGTCCAATGCTGGGATTATAGCTGTGAGTGTTGCACTGGCCCGGGGCTGGGGAGCCTTCATACAACGTAAGGGAGAGAAAGGGGCTTGCTCTGCTTCTCCCTTCTGCTCTCGTCGCTTCTGTTGTCTTCCACCCCCATGAACAGTTGCCCCTCAGCCATGCACCCTGCAGTGGGGCCAGCTGATTATGGACTGGAACCTCCACAAGCTGTGAGCTAAGTAAACCTTCCCCTCTTTAATTTTGGTCCTTGGGTATTTTGTCTCAGTAATGAAGTAGAGAAATAACCAAGACAAGGGCACAGCCACTGACATTCAAGGTGCTGCAGGAGAAGGTAAGCTTGCAGTGTGATTCATTTTGAGCTGAGGCACCTGTTTTTGTGGCACACAAAAACTGGGGTCCAAGGGCAGGAGGAGAGGCTTGGGCATTGTGGTGACCTTGGGATCAAGCTGGGTGGATCCTTCAGGGACAGCATCTTTGAGAGCGCTGAGCAAGAGGAAAGTTTCTGTGTGTGTGTGTGTGGGTGGTGGTGGTGGTGGTGGTGTGGAGTCTGGGGCCATCACCAATTGGGTATTGCAATAAATGGGCCTAATCTGTACCAGGTGACTGCATAAGTGCCTGCAGCTTTAGAGAATGGGGTCAGGAACCCAGCTGTGGCTTTCTGGGTCCAATCAGGAGATAAGAACTGCACAGCGGGTGGGACAGGGCAGGTCTCACTTGGAGTAATTGTGAGAACAGAGCAGCTGTAGGGTGCGAAGAAACTGGACGTGGTTCCCCAGGGCTGAGGGACAGTGCGCTGGGCAGGACAGACACGAACGCGGTTGGAACTGGGACGAGAAGGGATGGTCTGGTCCCTGGGGAGCAGCGACGTTTGCTGGTTTGGCTAGGTTTTGGTCTGGAGTTGCTGGACAGGAAACTGGCCAAGAGCATGGTGTAGACATGACCCATGATGGTCAGGTGCTGGTGGACAAGAGACCTTCGGACTGTGTGACGCACACGTGGCTCTGTTGCCCTGGTGACAGGGCCATAGGAATGGCAGGGAGGGTATAGGAATCTTCAGGGAGGGTAGCACAGGTTTGTGGGGCATTGTCTTGCTTTCATACAGAAACCCTGGCTGGGCCACTTCCTCATGTAGCACCATCTGCAGAGAAAGCGCTCTCTCTCTCTGCTTGTCTGTCTGTCTGTCTGTCTGTCTCTCTTACACCCCCCCCACAGTTGGTTGCAAAAACAAAAGAGGCCTCGCACTTCCAAACTGGGGTCTCACAGAGCCTGCCTCCCTACTAGCTAGCTCCTTGCTGACCTCTTTTCTGAAACACTAGATGGAAGAATCTTTAAAAAACTGACAAGCTATATATTTCAAGTTAGATTTATTTTATAAAATTCTGTAATTTCAGAGTTTTATAATTTCAGAAAAAATAATCCCAAGGTCATGCATATGCATACAAAAGTACACACATAAATCAACCAGAAAGCAGCGGGGTTAAGGGAGGGAACCAGGCTGCAGAAAGTTATGGTTAGAGTTTCATTAAAATAAGTCTATGTCAGCATATTAACATAGCAAAATAACCAGAGACAGAGAAATGTTAGAAAGGGTTTCTCTAGTAGTACTATGGATAGTTTTTTTTTTTTTTCCAATTTTCCAGAATGAACTTGGATTCCTTCTGTGGAGAAAGAAAGGGGAAGGAAGGAAGATGGGTGAGCAGGGGGAGGGCTCAGGAAGAAAGGGGTGGAGGCTGATGGGTGGGTCACCGTAAGGTAACTATGGCTAATGACAATATATTGTGCATTTCAAAATAGTTGGAAGATTTTGAATGCTATTTGTTACAGACAGTTAAGTCAGGTAGAAATATTATAGGCAGTCAGACAGAGTTAGACCCTTGAGAGAGTCAATCCCAAAGAAGAAAAATACATTACAACCATGGCCAGAGGCGCATCTGTGTCAAGATGAAGATGGAGGGCCGGGGATATTATAGCTCAGTGGCATAAGCGCCTGCCTGGCAAGTGTAGGTCCTGAGTTCGATTCCCGGTACCAAAAACAAAACAAAACAAAAACAAAAGATAAAGATGGAATGACCAGGCCTACAGCGCCTGCCTGGCAAGTGTAGGTCCTGAGTTCGATTCCCGGTACCAAAAACAAAACAAAACAAAAACAAAAGATAAAGATGGAATGACCAGGCCTACACCCTTCCTCAAAGGAGAAGATAAGTGGTAACACCTAGTCCAATAAAGTCTAGATAGGCATCAGTCACCTTGGTAGGTGACCAAGACCCACAGACACATCCCTTCCTGAAAAGTTCTTTGTTCTTTCCATGTACATTGCTATCTGACCTGCTTCCCCACTGGATCAACATTACCTAAGTGGCTCTACCTGTAACGTTATTGGCTGATCATAGTTTTGTCCCACATTGTACCTACTTTGTGATTTTGTACTCACCTCGTGATTTTTGCTCTATAAAAATCCCTCCAGAAAATGGGCTCATTAGCAACCCACTTTCCATGTGTCCTCCTGTCTCTCTCAGGCAGGAGCTGTTTCTCTCTCAATCCATATTTCCTACTCTTATCCTCTGTGGTTCCTTAGAATTCATTCTTTGATTTTGGGGAACATGAGCTTGGTGTATCTGATGTCTAACAGGTTGGGGGTACATTATTTCCCCTATATCTTGGGAGGTCCAATATCTTTCCTATACCACTATCACCATGAAGAAACAATGACCGTTTAAGGTGATGGCTATGTTAATTACTTGGATTGAATAATTACTCAGCACATTCGTGTATCAAAATGTGACACTGTACCCCGTAAATGCATACAGTGTGTATGTCAATCAAAATCAAAGCAAAGCTAACATGAGAGAAAGGAAGACAGGAAGGAAGGTAAGAAAAGAAGGTAGAGAGGAAAGAAAGCGGGAGGGAGAAAGGAAAGAAGGGATGAAGAGAAGGTAGAAGGAGATGAAGGGAGGGAGGAAGGGAATGCGAGAAGGAAGACACAGAAGGCGGGAGGCAGGAAAGAAAGAAGGACGGAAGGAAGAGAGGGAAGAATAAAGGCAGTGGGACCGATGCAGAGACCCTAAGCCCACTCAGCCAGGGATGACACCACTGTCACCATCACCCGTGTCCTCAGGCTCAGGTTTTGGCCTTCAAATTGCTTTCCAGGGAAAACAGAGGCCTCAGACATCCTTGAGGCTGCGGCCCCACCTGCCACCCTCCCAGAGTCCCAGCTCAGCCCCTGGGCATATAGGAGGTCAGCACTTGGATCCTTTGGTTTGGCTAAGCAGGTTACACTTTTATTAGACATAAACCTAGAAAAAAAAGCCTCGACCTGGGGAAAGAGCTCTATTTGGAGCTGGGAAACTAGGCCATGTCTAAGATGTGTGACCTACATTTTCTGGTATAGAAATGTAAGATGAAATGGCAGTTGTCACTGCACAGGCATGCGCTGGAGACTCCATCAAGGGTGGAGATGTGGGAAGGGAGGAGCGCAGGTCGAAAGAGCTGCTCTATTGGAAATCTTTTAAAATCAAGCTAACGATACTCTAATAATGGAAGAAAAATGAATATCTCAACTGCGTATTTGTTTTCCTGGAAGAGCACTGTGTGCTAACCACTGGCTCCTTTAGTGGGTAAAAAGGATCCATTCCCATTCCGAGCTTGTTAGAAAAATGACCGCTCTCCTTGGCTTCTGCTCGCCGCTCACAAAGACGAATCTCTGCATCGCACGCTGCCTGCCAGCCGTCTGCTTTTTGTTAGAGACTTCTGAGAAACTGTTTCCTTGATCTCATTGATCTGGCCTCTTTAGACTGAACCCTGCAGAGCATCTAAGGTTAATAGGCTCTCGGGGCCTGAATTCCCATGAATCTTAGTTATGGGGGGCGCACGGGGGGGGGGGAGGAAAGCTGCCATCCAGAAGAAAAATAAAATGACAGGGATATGCCGTGCTCTCTTATAATGCACAGCTGCTTTGCAGTGGAGTCTAGAGGGTCAGGTCAGCATTAGGTGGTCATAACCACACAAACTCCTGGGCCTGGGTTCACTGCATTGATCTTCAGTTCATAGTAGGCTTCTCTGTAATTGTTAAAATGTGGAGGCCAAGAGATAGCAGGACCCACATCTATACAGGGTAGATCTTTCTAATAGCCCCTGATAGCTGCTTCTTTCTTAATTCTGGTTCACTGAGCATTGCACTTTTCCATGTCAGTGGTTTGAGTCATTGTAAAGTAGCAGAGGGGAGCTGACATATGCAAGCATTTAAATGCTGATGCAGGATTCCTTGTTCCTTCCTCATCTTCCTGCCATGTCACCCAATAGTGTTGCCTAAGAAGCCAGCATCATAAGAAACGTGTAGGTGATGTGGAGCAGAACCCCCTGCCCCAAGCCTGCTTGGACAGGTCCTGTTAGGTCTGTTGTTGTGACTCACTGAGGTTTGGGGATGATTTATAGCCTGATCCTGACTTATACCACAATGACCCCTTCTTGGAATAAGTCATACTGTAGTTTTTGTTAATCAACTAAGAAATCAAACCAAAATGAAAAACCCCAGATGAAGGCCTAGGAAAGAATGAGCTATTGTTGGAGGTGCAGCAACAACACAGCACAGTGCCTCTGTAGTCTCATGGCTCTCTCTGTGCCTCAGACCTCCCTTGGTTTTCCTCTTGAAAGAATAGTTGCACTGAGTTTAGGCCAAACTGGAAAATCCAAGGTGATTGCATTTCAAGGTCCTTAACTGTATCTGCAACTCTTTCTTTCCAAAAGGGTTCACATTCACAGTTTTCATCTAGGTGGAAATATCTTCTGGGAACCACCATTGAACTAATGACAGCCACTGTGCCATGTCTTACCAGACCTATTGTCCCAGTAAGCGTCTGAGGAGGTAGGTATTATTGTGCTCATTTTAAAGACAGTGGAATTGAGTTGCAGGGGATTTCATATACTGTATCTATCTAAATAGATATGATTTTCCTGAAGCAACCATGGTTGCTTAAAAGAATTCCAAAGCTCCTCTGCATCTGAACTCCTTAACAAGCCTTGCTAGGAAAGTTTGCCCACTTACATTATCATCACAATTCGGATGTATGTGGTTGAGGCAGTTTTATTTTCATATGATATAGCTCCCACATTAAATTCTGCTTACAGCGAAGAGGCTGCAGCATCTGATGAATCAGAGCCTCTAGCTTTCCCAAAGGACTAATTACTCAAGACTAAATTAACCTGGTTAAACTCAGCCAAAAGCAGCTTTGCTATTTAGTAGAGAGATCTGGGTGGAGATAAGATAATGCAAAACACCACAGCCCAAGTGTTGGTGGCCCTGGTTTAACCCCTTTGCCATGTCCTATGGCACCTGGAGGCATGCAGTGTGGCCCATTAGCAAACACATCTGAGTGAATTCCGTGTGTGTACATGTGCAAGACATGTCTTTCCATTCTGTATTGGATTCAGGTTGCATCTTCATAGAAGATCAGTTCCACCTCCAACAGGCATCGCTTTCTGTCTCCTTTGCTGGAACCTGCCCGCCCCATACCTGGAAATGCAAGGTCAGCTCTTAGTGGTGGGGAAACAATTGCTGACCTGGAGATTCAGAACAGAATGATGCAGAGCAGCTCTGATTTAGCCAGCTGTGTTTGGAATGCCCTATGTCTGGACTTACTGCAAGGCAATCAATGCCTTTATCTCAATCTTGAGTTTTCTACTCCAATAATATCCTGTTGGGTAACAGGAATTATTAAGATGATAAAGTACTCTCTCCATGAGTATGTAGTGTGTGCTAGAAACTTCACAGGTGGGTGCATTCTGTTCCTATGGCAAGGCTACAGGGAAGGTATTGGGATTATTTCCATTTTAGAGACAAGAAGAGCAAGGCACAGGGAGCTTAAACAATGTCTCCAAGGACAACAGTAAGTATAATGGAGGTGGGATTTGGATCCAGAGCCATAAAATTTGCCTCTACACTAGGCTGATGCTCAGTTGATGGGTTGCCTAGAAATCCCTCTCCTCTTCTCCTTTCGGTTTCCTTGTTACTTTCTGTCACTGTTCTTCCTCTCCCCAGTCTTAGAGCCCTGCACGAGCCTGGGGACATGCTAGGAGACCTTCATTCCTTTTCAGTGTGTTCATCTTGCTGAGCAAACCCCATTCCTGCTACTACTGGGTAACAGGAATTACCCATTGGTGGGGAAGGGGAAGAAAGCTCCACTCCTCTACCTGCTTTGCCTGTCTTGCTGAAATGGCTGGGGTAACTGTCCTGCATCTGGAACTGTAACCTTTAGGCTCTTGAGCACAGAACAGATATTTTCTCATTGTAAGGAGGACATAAAGCTCATCATTTGAGAGGAAGAACGCACAGAATCCCTTTCCTTCCTCAATGGGGCACTGCACTGAGCAGGATTTGTAAGCAGTGATCAGCTAGTTATGTCTGCAGGGGCGCTTGGGCAGGGTAAGGGACAGTGTGTCCCTGGCATGGTGAATGATAAGACATTAAATGCAACAGAGATAGGGACTTTATTACTAGATGAGAGGACATGAAGGACTCTACCTTTAGTTCATTTCCCTTTAGGTGTCATCTTCTGTGTGTGAGGGGGAGAATGCATGAAATGGCAAAGAAGAGGCCCTGTGTGAGGTGGTTTGCTAAATCTGTTGCCATTCTAATTGGTGTTCAATTGCTGGAGAAGTTTGGCCACGATAGGTTAAAGGTATGCTTGAAATTAAAGGGCTGTAGATTCATGATTAATTGATTTTAATGGGATTTAACTGTCTATTCCTATAAATGTTATTTCCTAGTGAAGGTATTCAGTAAGTAGAGCCTTACTTGTAGAAGTGATCAACAGCTTAGCCCAGCTGTTGGGTTTCTTATTTTCTCCCCAACTCCTGCTTGTCCTGCTGTTGCCAGTCCCTAGTGCCTTCCTTGAAACCATCATGTTACTGGGGGTTACTGGCTCCTTTCTGCACCAGGGCAGTGGACTCTGGCTGTGGTCACCCTGTGACCATGAGCAGGAAGTCTGGGTGGTGAGGCTCCAGGAGTGTGATGTACATCAGTGCCCTTGATGGGGGTAGTGGGTTGGGGTTGCTGTGAGGTTTGGGAGTTCTGCTAAGTGTCACAGTGTCGTGCTTTTGGAGGCATAAAGCTGCTCTGCTTTGCTGCCCTCAGGGTCAGTATTCCTTGTCACAGATCCCCAAATCTAATCCAAGCCTCCGCATCTTCGTAAAGCTCCAGCCTATCTGTCTCTGTCTGTCTCTCTGTCTCTCTCTCTACCTCTGTCTCTGTCTCTCTATCTGTTTGTCTGTCTCTGTTCCTCCATGGGCTCCCTTTCTGCTCTGAGGATCTTGGCGAAGTTATGGAATAATGATGCCTTTCTCTCCAGCCTTTCTTTGTTGTATTCCATGTTCCCTCTGTGGAAACTCTCCAAAAATCTTCTGTGGGGAGTTTTCCAATTCTGAGCACCTTCTGTGAGTCAGGCTCAGGGTAGGGGCAATTTGTATTCATGTTCAGACTCATCTTAATTCTCCCAGTGAGCCTCAGACTATTTTTAAGATGAGGGTAAGCAAGGCCAGGGAGGTCTGATACATTGGTGGTTTCTTCCACAGAGAGAAGCCAAATGTGATTTGGGTACTGGTCCCATCTGTGGAGGGTCCTTGCACTGTCTCTTGACCTCTGGCTTCTTCCTCCCCCAACATCTGTCTTCTATAGGCTAAATTTTCCTGGCCATTATCTTTGTTCTTGTTGATTTTCTATTCCATTATTTTTCCCTGTGGTAGAACGCTGTCTCTTTAAAATACAAGTCCAATCACGTCCCCCTTTTGGTACAAAATTATTTGTTGTTCCCTATTGCTTTCCTAATGGAACTCAAGCATGGCCTCTCGGGCCTCATCTGACTCTAACCCTTTGTAATCCATTAGCCCCCTCAGTTACAGTCATCTTTAAGCTCTTCTCAGAATCACTGCAACACCTAAAATTTTTTTCACTTCTCTCTTAGCATCATCTCATTGCCCTTAATATCCTCTCCTATCTGAAAGGACCAAGCTTCTGCCCATCCTCCAACATCCAGCTAGAGAGTCACTCCTTTGGGAACCCTGGGCCACACTGCATAAGACAACCTTACAGCAGGATACCAGGCCTCTCTCTTTTCTGGGTGCAGCATGGTAGAGGCCCCTTTCTCTACTGAGGCACCTCCCACCCAACACTTGCCTCCCTCATCTAGACCACAGCCTTAGCATCAGGAACCATACATTTTCTGCCCAGATAGTCCCAGCCTGTTTCCAGGGCTGTGCACTCTGAGGTCAGAGTGACAGGTGACTAGGGGTCACCTTAGGAGGAGAGGGTGTTGCGTATGAATGGAGCTTGGTACAGACTCTGTTGGACACAATCATGAACCATGGCCTTGTGAAGCCATAAAGGACAGAAAGGAGCCAGTGGAGCTAGGAGCACCCCTTTCCTGGGCCCTGGAAACACAAAGCCCTGCAGTCACCTCTATGTTTCCTTTTTATTTTTCTTAACAGGGGAGGCTGACACTGGAGAGGAAGCTCTTAATTGCAGGCCACACTAGAGGAATTCTGGAGGTCAGACCAGAGATAAGAGCTAAGGCCAGGGAGTTAATTTTGTTGAAGAAAGACTTCAGACTGCATTGGAAGGCCAGTCTTTGTGAGTGGGTGGGGTGGGCCAGAAGGCAAGGCTAAACTAAAATACGGTGCCTTTCAATCACTGTCAGCACTTGAAGGAGAGACCTTGAAGCTGAGGTTCAGAAGGTTGTGGCAGGTGCCAAATCATTGCCAATGCCTTGCTGCTGAGGGCTTTAATCACAGGAAGTCACATCTTTAACTGTCTTTGCTCACTTCGCATGCCAGAGCCAAGTACATCTCTCATCAATATACTTTCTAGGACATGCTGGAATGTTCTCGAATAAGGAAAACTTCTTAGAAGGAGTTGGAGATATTTGCTTGGAAGAGAGGACTCAAGGGGCAAGGTAATTATCTTCAAATCAATGTTATATATAATTCATATAGTAAAATCTCTGTAAATAACTGTTCAAAAAGCCCATGATGCCCTGTGAATTGAAAGCAGCAATTTGCAGAACAGCATGCTGAGTGTGTTCTTACAGCTTGTTTAAAAATGTTAGCAGAGATAGGAGGGCACATGCATCTGTCTGTCCACCCAACTTTCTACTTATCTATCTGTATCATAGATCTCCATATATGAATTGGCTCTAATGTTGCAGAAGTAGAATAATTTATAAAACTGAGTTTTTCAGTTTACAAAAATGATTTTCTTGAATACCTATGCCCAAACTTGACTTAAAACAAGTTTCCTCTTTTCTGTAAGGAAAACCTGAATTTTGCCAACACAGAACACTTCTTTCATACCTGACTAAAACTTTGATCTTTGGGAGAAGATCTCAGTTCGCTCAAGGGTTTCGTCTTGGTACTTTGTCTGAGAGGTGGTATCTGGCTGTGGAGGATAGGGTAATGACCTGGTGGAAAGGGCTGGGCTGCACGTCTGATTGCTGGCTAAGTCCTGGGGCTCCTGATGTGGGGGTTGGGAGGGGGGTGTCCAGATAGGCCCAATAATGGTGTCTGTCCATGCACAGTGATCTCTGCTAGGCAGAGAGTACAGGTTTATTTGGGTCGTGTTAGTTTCACACTGGTGCCTGGGTGCGGGTTCCTACCAGAAGTACAGACTTGGCTCCTTTGGGTCTCTGACAGTGCTGTGTGCAGCACTGCTAGCTTCCTCTGTCTTCCTCTGTCGTGCTCCCCAGTGAAGCTTTGACCTCCTTAGGGAGTCAGCCATTGAGCAATGGTTGGCCTTGGCCTTCAGGAATTTAATGGTGATGCTGATAGGAGGGTGGAGTAGCCAATCCTTCTCATGCTTAACTGGGGACAAGGAACTTAGGTGCGACTTCCACTTCCCGGTATCTAAAATCAAGGTGAAGGCACAAATTCCCCATATTCAGAATCACCTCTAGTCTGAATGGAGGCAAGGAGAGAGGGTCACGTGACTCTTACTTTTATTTTTCCAATAAATGGGTCCTTGTCCCCACCACCACAATCATTGCTACATATATAATACTATACTGTGCGAATTTTTTTATAATATACATAACACATTAGATTGCTTCCTTGTCTTTATGTATGTTATAAACAGTGCAGCATGAAAATTCTTGTGAATGCCTCCTGGGGTACCTATACAAGAGTTTTTGCAGGGCATTGTACACAGAAAGAATGTGTCTGGTTTTTGTTCCTAGTTTCTGAGAGCTTCAAAAACTCTTGGAAACTCCTGAGTGACAGGAGCATCTCTGATATACTAATGATATGACTCTTGGTGGCTACCTGTATGGCTCCAGAATAGGGGCTGGTCCTCAGGGAGACCAATATGGGACAGCTGGACCTTCAGCTGCCTCAGTCCTTCAGGGGAGGGGGCTGGAAGCTGAATTCAGTTGCCTTGTGAATGGTTTAATTAATCACACCTGTGTAAAGGAGCCCCCCCCCCCCCAAAGACTCTGTGCTGAAGCTCAGTGGAGCCCCTTGGATTGTAAATTCATGGATTTATAGGGAGGTTGCTTTGTCTCCTAGGGAGAAGGGATAGAGAGCTTTGAGTGTGGGGACCTCTCTGACCTTGCTCTGTGAGCATCCTTTACTATAACTATGCATAACGATTTTAGGACATGCTGTAAGTCATTCTAGCAAAACCGTGGGGATTGGTACTGGAGACCTTCACAATTATACCACTTGGTCAGAAGTGTGAGTGGCTTCTGATTTGATCCTGATGTAGGTGTGGCCCTTAGCTGGAGGAGTCTGCCCTACGTGTGGTTGAGTAGTGTCAGATCTGCATGGTGGCATATCCAGCTGGGAGTGAAGCAGCACAGGGTATACACCTGGGGGTGGGATGGCCATCAAGATGTTTCCAACCTGCTGGCCAATTCCCACCACTCAGTGTGGTGTGTTTGGTTTTTCCACACCCCTGATGAATGATGCACTTTCTAATGCACGTCTGTTTGGTGGGTTCCACTGGATTCTCGCTGTGATTTTAGTTTGTATGTCCATTTTTCCTAAAGAGATTAACATCTTTTTGTGTGTTCATTGACTATTCTTGTTTCTTCTTCTATGAAGCGCTTATTTATCTGTCTCACTTGTTTTTCCTATGAAGTTATCTTCTTCACAGATATATATGTATCTATGAGACAGTGTTTTCTATCTTGACTTGTCACTTTTATTTTGATGTCTTTTGAATAATTTTTAAACAGTAGTCTTTTTTAAATCTTCTCTTTGTGATTTACATTTTCTAGGTCTTTTATTAGAAAAAATCCTTACCTTCAAGGCCTTAAAGACATTTTTCTATATCTTGTTCTTAAAATTTTGCTTTGCATTTGTATTTAATCTCCCTGTGATTTATTTTGGTGTATGAGGTGAGGTGAGGGCCCACTTTGACTTATTTCTACATGAATAACCCCAGAAGAATTTATTGATTGGTCCTCCTTTGCTACAAAGATGCTAGTTCTAGAAAAAATCAAATTTCTGCAAATGAGAAAGTTTTATTTTTTATTTTGGCAGTACCAGGGATTGAACTCAGAACCTTGCACTTGCCAGGCAAGTGCTTATTCCACTGAACTATATCCCCAGCCCCAAGAAAGTTTATTTTTGCCACTCTATTCTATTTCATTGCTTTATCTGTCTTTCTTGTGTTGACACCACACAATCTTTATTGTTCTTTTTGGTACCTGCTATGTTATTGCAGCTCCTTTGAACAACTTGATTACTCTTGACCCTTTGTATATGCATATTTGAATCTGCTTGGCAAGTACAATGAAAACAAAAGCTTTGGAATTCTGATTATAATTTTATTAAATCTGAAGGTAAATTTTGAGACATAGTGTTTTTATGACCTTGCATTTCTCCCAGATGGTAATCAGAAATAGCACTCACTGTGTTTCTGATTATACCTCATAAACACAACCACAAAAGAGAACTTGCAAAACTGCTTCAAAAAGTGGCAAGAGCAATGAGATAAGTGTGTTAGAAGTGTAGGAGAGCATTTTGAGGGTGATTAACAGCAATATACCTTTTACTGTAATCAATCAAAAAAGTTTAAACATTGACTATATTTTTCTATCACCCCTTGTATGCTTACCTGAGGTGCACTGGTAGGACTTTCTTCAAACTGTTGCACACATAGTGAGAACTCGGGTTGTTCCATATCCTTGGCAGCACTTGGTATTGTCAGTCTTTTTAAGTTCAGACACTGAAGTGGGTAAATAGTTCTTCTGACATGTATTTTCAATTTCACTCGGTGTATTTTTAATCTCTAGATGTTCCATTTGTGTTTTTTCAGATTCGTCTAGGTATTTTGAGATGTGGCTCTTGAGTCACCTCTCTACACTTTTTTCCATTGGAGTTTGTCTAGTAAATTTTAATGGACTTAAATTTGTAGAGTAGTTTTAGGTTCACAGAAAAAGCAAGTCGGAAGCACAGATTTCCCACATAACCCTGGCTCTTGCACACGCGTGGCATTGCAACTATTTTCACACTCCCACTATCAACATCCTTTATCAGTGTGGTACGTGTATGACAATCAATCTACAACTGACACATCATTAGCACCCAAAGTCCACAGTTCATCTTGGGGTTCACTGTTGGTGTTGTATCTTCTATGGGTTTTGATGAATGTAAAATGCCACATATGGAATCATTATGGTGTCATACAGAACACTGCCTATTCATTCTACTCTCTGGTAATTACTAATCTTTTTACTGTCTCCATAGTTTTGCCTTGTTTAGAATGTCATACACAGGGGACCGTACAGGATATATCCTTTTCAGATTGGCTTCTTTCACTTAGCAATATATATTTTAGCCTTCTTTAAGATGTATTCTACTAATTTTATACTTTGTGTTTGATAATGCAATATAACAGTGCATTCAGGATTAATTCTGCTGTTTCTTTAGCTATTCTAGTTCATGATTTCTTGAGGATCATGAGCTCATATTGTTTGGAAGTTTATCTGAAGGAATTCTTTGAGCCTATTGAATGGAGATGTTGTTTGATCTCAGCTGTCCAGAGAATTATCAGCCCATGACCATTTGAACTGAATTCCCACCTTGAGGGTTCTCAAATCAACCAGCTGTTTTGAATTCAGCCTTTGAACTTGAATGAATCTGACCTGAGGTGATAAAACTCTCAGGGGAGATGTTTTCCCTTCTCTTTCTACTCATCACAAATAGTGTGTAGTTTAAGATAAATTTCCTTGCAGGTCTTGGAGATCGGAGTTAGTTTCTAGATCAATCTTGTAGCAAGGGTGTAGTATATAGGGTCCCAGTTTTTTCTGAGGGGGGTTGAGGTTGTTACACTCTACTTTTGAGGGGTCCTGGGCTTTGCTCTGCCAACAGAAAAGACGGGAAGGAAGTAGAATTGGACAGGCAACCAACCATCTAAAATAAAACCCCCATTAAAGACCTGAATGTAAAGATATTGTGACAGTAAGGAAGAGTCAGAGCAAAGAAGAGGTATAGCATCCTCACAGGTGTATGTAAAGACACAGTATGAGTTGACTGTGAGGTCTTACACACCTCTTCTCCATTAAGATTCACCCATGATTCTCATTCTAGAAATGTTCCTTGTATTTGTTGCATGTGCCTAAAGAGGTCAACTTGCAAAGGATTTAATTTATCTGTATACAGATGTTGTTAGTGTGCAGTGGAGACACAGCAGAAATGAAACATTCTGACTTAGATGGCAGCAAACATCTGAGAGTTCTTGCCAACACTGACAGAGATGGAGGACAAAATGAAAGGTGCTGTCACAGGAAGAGAGAGAGAGGTAGAGAGAGGGATCCCACTCATGATAGGAAAAGAAGGAGGAGAGTGAGCTAAGGAAGCCAAACCTGCCTTACAGGAATCTGCCCTTGTGGTAACTAGTCCAGGCCCGTGAAACCTAGCCTACTCCTGTGAGGTCGGCATTCATGCTTCCAACCATGATGCTAACCTGCCACAGGGGAGGCTGAGCCTCCCCAAAGAGCAAATCACCTCCTACGAAGTCCTTATTCTTCAAGGCTCTGCCATTTCTCAGACTGTCACATTGGGAACCAAGCCACCAGCATACGACCCTTGAAGGGACAAAATACATCCAAGCCATGGCTCTGTCTGATGAACTCACTGGGATAAATTACTGGAAGCAGAATCCCAGGGGATATGGATACTGATTTTAAATTTTGATAAATATTGCCTAATTTTTCTTCAGTTACTTTCTTATCACGGTATGAGAGTTCTTTGTCTTCTATACCCTAACCATTACTGGGTTATAATTTAGAATTTTTTCTTGCAGTCTTTAGTATGTAGTTTTGTTAAGAGTCTCCTTATGTTAGTTCTAACCCTTATCTATGATCATCTAATGAAATGCAATATCCAAACATCCACCAGGCCAGTTTGTGTTTCAGTTTTTTTCCTCAGTTTTCCTCTTTGGAAGATGGTGTTTGGGGATGGGGACCGCCTCCCTGCTGTCATGGCAACAAGAATGCCGGCTGGTCCATGGAGGGGTCTCATCGTCTTGGACTCTTCCTGGCTGTGCTGCACAGGGTCATCCTCTTGCCTCCTCAGTGGATTGCCTTCTGACTTCTGCTACTTTCCTGGGCCAGAGGTGGGGTCCAGTTCTACCCCTACCCCACTGCCTAGACCCTGCTGTATAGCTTCTTGCTGCAGGTCTTGAGTGTCAGCCACGCCTTCCTTCTGGCCCTTGCTCACCTGTGCAACCTCAGCCTCCTTTAGTCCAACCTTGCCCCTACATTGTCCTCTCACCGCAGGCCTGCTGACTGGCGATATTCTACTTCCTGCACTCCCAGTGGTACGGGAAGGCAAACATTCAGGCTGCTTCCTCCTTGGGGAGACCTTCTCAGAGTGTCCCAGCCCACATACACTGAGGTGTGGTAGATAAAATGCCCAGCCCGGATATCCATCTTCAGAATCTCCTGTGTCAATGTTATACTATGGTGCAGTTGGGGGCAGGGGGAATCCCCTTTCTCTTGTCTCCATGTTTCCAAGGGGTGGGACTGCTATTGAAGCAACACTACCGCCTTTCTCTAATGCCTCTCTTAACGTTTGAAGACAAGGGGCTTAGAGAAGTGGCTGAACCTATTATGCTCAGAAACTCCTTCTTCTTGAGATTTTCAGGGTCTGCCTCGGGCTCCTTGCTGTGAGTTTTGAGGGACAGGCTCTACCACTGTTGAAGGGTCCTGTGTTTGTCCAACATCATCCACAACTGGGTAGGCAAGGCAGTCAGTGGTCGGACCCTATATTGGGAAGCCCACAGTATTCTTCTTTCCTCCATCTCTTCCCTATATATTGTTTAATCCCCTACGAGCGGTCATTCAGATGGTTTCCTTGTTTTAATATTAAATCACACTTTTTTGTAAACATTTGTGCACCTATTTCTTCCTTCTCTGACAAACTCATCAGGATGAATTACTTGGAGCAGAATTGAAGGGTTAAATGCATGCTGATTTTAGGATTGGAGAGGTATTACCTAATTTTTCTTACTCTCTCGTCCACACAGTGTGGGAGTTCCTTTTTCTCCATGCCCAGCACAAACTGGTTATAATTAATTTTTAAAAAAATCTTTGCTCATCTGCTAGCTGAAATATTGTTTTAATTTTCACTCATTTTATTAGTAGTGAGGCTGAGCATCTTTTTCAGTTTGTTTTTCTTTAATTTCTTTGTGTGTATTCTTTGCCAATTTTTCCAGTAGGGTGGTTTTCCCCTCTCCTTTGATTTGCAATCATTGGTTGATGGTAGGTTAGCATCATGGTTGAAAGCTTGGGTTTTCCAGATGTGACTTTGGATTAAGTTATTGAAGTGCTGTTTTCTCCTTCACATCTAAATTCGTTCATGTTTCACAAATAGGAAATGTTGCCCCCCCCCCACCTTACACCATGTCCCTCCGGGGACAGTGGGAGCGGCACCATTGCTAGCAGCCCCAGGACTGGATGATTTTACAAAATAGTGATGTATCCCGAGAAGGCAGGAATCAGAGGAGAAGACCAGACAATGTTCTGGAGGACAGATGTTGCGAGAAGATCAGGGGCAGCTGCTGCACTCTGGGGGATGTGGGAGAGGGGGATGCAGTAAACATTTTCCTTTTGTCTTTTTGAGACAGGATCTTGCTATGCAGTTCAGGCTGCTCTTGAACTCACCTTGTAGCCCAGGAACTCACAATAATCCTCCTGCCTCAGCCTCCTGAGTGCTGTGATTATAGGCATGTGCCATCATGCCCAGCTAAACATTTTCTTTTAAAGAAATTTTTCTGTATGTTGTAACCTTCCTTCTGCAGAGTCTGACTATCTCCCTCATCCCCCTCCTGAGCTATTTATTAAATAAAGTTCTTCTACGGCTTGGCTCTGAGCTGTGTTTCTTTAGTATCTGCCTCTGGGTGGGACTGGACCTAAGGAACCAGGAAGTAGCTCTTTTGACCCGACTGTTCACTGAGACGGGGCACAGGAGGTGTGTGTGGCAAATATTTCCCCTGTTCTGTTATTAGTTTTTATTAAGTATGTGGCATTTTGCCATATAGGGAAATGTTTTAACTTTAAATGCTTAAACATATGTTAACTGTGTTTGTGTCAGGACACATTTGTCTCCTTGTAGCAGAAGTCACACTACAGAAGAACTTAAACTGTAACCAAATGCACTGGCTCCTATGACAGGAAGTCTGTCAATGGGCCTCAGATCAAAAACTCACATCTTTCCATCTTTTGCATCAGTGACAACCTGTCTGACTTCTCTTGTGGTGAGAGGATGTCTGCCAGTGACAATTATTCCCCTCTGCTCATGTTTGGGTGGAGGGAGGGGGGAAGTCGGAAAAAAGGAGGGGGAGAAAGTCTTGCTTGACTTGTAACTCTCCTTCAAAGAAGAAAAATTTCACATAAAAACCTTCTTTCACATGTCTTGGTTACATCCTTGTTGGTGGGATCAAATACCCTCCATCCACGAATTAAAGGAGGAAAGACTTATTTTGGCTCACAGTTTAGAGAGGTTTCAGCCCATAGTGGGCTGGCTTTCCCCAGGGCAGGGCAGCGTGGCAGAGGGGCATCGCAGTGGAGAAACAGTTCACAGAGTGACACTGAAGGCGTGGATGACCCTTGCCCTTAAATTTTGGATGAAAAGTTAATTCAGGCCTAGAGAAGGGGATAGGTGGGTACATAATGCTCAGGGTTCTATACTTGCTCTTTTCATTTAATGTGTCTGGGAGGTTGTTTGATGTGAAGGCTTATAAATCTCGTTCACTTTTTATAAGAGCTATAACTATTTCATGAATGTTTCATAGTTCATTTAATTAGTCTCCTGTTGATGGAACTTGAGGCTGTTTCTAATCTTTTGATAACACAAACGATGCTTCAGCGACCATCTATACCTGTATATCTTTATGTGCGGGCAGACATGGAGAAGTGGAATTTTTAGCTCAAAGGGAGGTCTATTTTAAGTTTTGATAGATATTTGTAAATTGTGCTCCAGTGCAGTAGAGCGAGTTTACTCTTTACCAGGAGTGTATGAGAAGTCCTGTTTCCCCACACCCCACAGCTCCCCAGCCTTGGGTACTACCATGCTTCTAGACCCTTGCTTGTCTAACAAGAAAAACTTACTATTTTAATGTGCACATATGCATTTGTTTTCATTTAAACTGGATAAAGTTGGTAACTGGATAAAGCTACCAACAAGGACGTAAACAAGACATGTGAAAGAAGGTTTTTATGAGAAATTTTTCTTCTTTATTTATGTGGAAGGTTGGGCACTTTTTCATGTTTTCTTATACTTAAAATTCAAGTTCATGCCTTTTTCTGGGGACTGACTATCCACAATATTTATATTTATGGGTTTTCTCAAAGGCTTTGGGCTTTAGCATCATGCAAAGAAAGGCCTTCTCAGCCCCCAGGAGTCACAGCGACATTCTCCCAGAACAGAGATCACTTGGTGCCCCTCTGGAGTGATACAGAAGATCAAGGCTCTTCTATTTGCAAAAATGGGGCTTGCTTGGAACTTTTCAGAAATGCATTTCTTGGGCACAGACTGTCATATGCGTATTTCTTTCCCATCCAGATGCCTAATTAAAATGACTGTTAACCCCTGGTTGGAAAAATTATGAATGTTTCAAGTCAGAGCTTTTGTGGAGGCGGAGTGTTTACAGTCCTGGCAGAAGCCTCCAGCACAGCCCTGGCCTCTTGCTGTTTGTCTCCCAAACATAGTGCCTTGCCGATCCCAGGCAGATACCTTTCAAATACCACCTCCTTTGGGACTTGTTAAAATACTTTATCCACGGCCATCTTTCTCAGCAAGGGTGACCTTTAGCTTAGCTTTGCTCTCACTACCTGGCTGGGATAACCTCCAAAGCAAGGTTGCCATGGCGACCTTGCATTTGGCCCAACCAAATCTGGCTTCTGTATCTTGTTAAATGTTCCCCAAAAGGAAATCACACCATGACATGGAAGATGAGGATCATTTGCACGGGCAGTGAGGTTCTGCTGGCCTCTCCCCTCCCCAGGTACCAGCCTGGCCTCCTCCACCATGAGTGAAGCCACTGCCCCTCCAGTCTCGCCTTTCCCCAATCTCAGTTGTCATGGTAAGTGCTTAAATTTTAGGGAATGAGGGGCTGGGAGGTGGTGAATGGTGAATGTCAATCTGCCTTTCAAATGGTGTTTTTACAGCTCAAATCTAACACCACTGGCAAATGTCAAGAATGGGTGCATAATGAGGCCCGGTTAGAGACACTAATTGGATGGATATTCTTTTCTTTTTCTCCTTTTCATTGTGGTGTTTTCCTCCTTTTCCTAGGGACACTGTTTTCACAGCGATTCTCATTAAATCCTAGCAGGCAATCTTTAAGCCACAAGCTCTGGGCTCCTTGCTCTGGCAGAAGAGTCAGAATGTACAATAGCTGCTGGTGACTTTCAAGAGGTTGTTTTACATTCACCCCATGGTTAGAAGAAGAGATGAGGTGGCAAGAAATATGTGGAACTCAGAGCCAGCAGGAAGGGACCTGGTTCTCAGTTCTCTGGCAGCTGTCAGGCTAGCAAGAGGAAGACTTGGTATCAGAAGATAAAGACTCTTGCAAAGGACAGGTACCACCACTGGTCCCTGGGCAGGTCAGTGGCCTCAGCCTCTACAGGAAGAGGCCCCATATCTGTCTGATTGGGGGAGAGGCCTGGACTTTTGGCCAGCATATTGACAAGGGAGTGGGCAAGGGAGAAGGCTCTTCTGGGGGTGGCTAGAGGCCATTTCTTCTGGGAGCTCTCCTCACTCACTGTCTTAGTTGCCTGGGGCCCAGGCACCATAGACCAGGGAAATGTACATCTCAGAGTTCTGGAAGATTACATAGTCACTTTTTGATTGTTGAGATAAGACCCAGTGACTAAAATTTAAACAAAGACAAGTTTGTTTTGATTTGTGTTTTAGTCCATAGTTAGCTGGTTCCACTGCAGGACGTCAAGACAGAGGAGAGTTGCTCACAGCATGGTGGACAAGAAGAGTGAGATCATGAGAAAAGATAGGGAGATACACTTTTCCAGGTCATGTCCCCAGGAACCCACCTTTTCCAGCCACACCCTGTGTCCTATCAGTGAGTCAGCTAGATGCCTCTGTAATCCAGTCCCCTTCCAAAAGCCCTGCCTAGGAGCACAGGAGGCTCTTGGACCATGTCAAGATAAAAGCCATGAGAGAGGGGGGGGGGGAGGAGAGGGAGAGGCGTGGGAGGGGTAGGGAGAGATGCATATAGTGAGGCTGGACATCTGAGGTCAAGATTAAGATGGCACCAGGCTTGATTTCTGAGGCCTGTCTTGACTCAGCGATTCCATCTTGTCCTTGTGTCACTGCATGGTCTTCTCTGTGCTTATCTATGTCCTGATCTCCTCTTCCTACATGGATACCAGTTGTGTTGGATCAGGGCTCACCCTAATGATTTCAGCTTAACGTAGTCACTTCTTTGAAGACTCATGATGTAAATCCAGTTGTAGTCAGTGGCATTCAGAGTTAAGCCTTCCACATGTGAGACGTGGGGGGATGCAGTTCAGCCTGTCCTACCTGCCTGCTCCTGTCCTGGCCTCTTGCTGTAGTTACAGAGGGAGCAGTCAGGATACTATTCTGGATACAGGATACTATTTCTACTGTCCACCAGGATACTAGTCAGGACACTATTCCAGGATACTGTTCTGGATTCAGCCCTTGGTAGTACTGAACTAGAAGAGGGTCTAGAGCCTTGTTTTTTACCAACATCTGTTGCTGTCATGATAATAACCTGTGAAATTTGATGTTCAAATAATATGAGTCTGCTGTTAAATATGTAATACTATATGATCTCCTGATACAATGAGGCGGGTTGTTGGTGAGATGACTTGCTCTATTCTGTTCCAGGCCCTGTTCTCTCCTACTCGCTCACCATAGCCACCACTATCACATGGCTGGCAGATGGTCATTGGTCACCCACCTGGTTGGAAGCTCCCTCCAGGCAGGATGGGGCTCTGTTTCCTATATCTTGTATTCTACCCATTAAGCACTGGGCCTGGCACACAGAGGGACTGAAATATACACTGTGCGTTTATGAATTGATGCAGGCTCTTGTTTCTTCTTCTGTTAGGGAAAGACTGACCACCATATTGGTCACATTTCTGAGCAGTGTTCAGCTCCAACTTATATCTGGAAAGCACAGCAATGGTCCTGAAGGGGGCCTCCTGCTTTGGGGGCTTTTGTCACCCAGCCTTGACCACAGAGTCGATCCCAGTCCTGCCTTTTATTTTCTAAGGGTGCGACACACACATTGATCTGTTTAAAAAATCACCAAGTCTTGAAGGGATTACATGAAAGAAAATAAGACTTTAAAACTGGCCCTAGGATTTTGATTTCTTCAGAGAAGCTCATTCCTGTGGTCTTACTATGTTCCACACCTTCCCATCCCATAACCAATTTATTTATCTTCTGTACTGGGAATTGAACCCAGGGCCTGTACACTGAGCTATGCCTCCAGTAAACACCCACCACCCTTTTAAGATTTTCAGACTGGCTCTCACTAAGTCACTAAGGGCTGGACTCAAACTTGTGATACTCCTGCCTTAGCCTCCTAGAATTCTGGATTACAGGCATGCACCACCTCTTCTGGTTCTGTAACAGCTTTTGCGCCAAGTCCTCAGCCTGCATCCAAGTTGTGAACCTCACTACCCTCCATAGCAGAGTCAGGCTGGTGTCTCATGTCACCCCTACAACCTGTTAGGAGCCCCCAGCCCTCATACCCATGTTTGGGTGAGGTTGGAGCTAGAAAAAATGAGCTCACATTGGGTTTGCTGCCAGAGATCCCTGTTTTGTAGACTTTGTTATCTATACACTAAAACCGAGGCATCCTTCATTAAGGGACAGCAGATTCGCCCCAAAGGGACCAATGGTAGTAGAATTGCCAGTGAGGTGTGGTGGGCACAGCAATGGCTTTAGCTTTTGGTGCATACTGGGTGACCCAGAGTGTGTCTGCCTGTGCAGTGTAAGCCACTAGCAGGCTAAGTGGAGTGCGGGGAATGGGGTGTCCCAGCCCAGGTGGTCATGGCTCTCCCCATCCTTTTCTCTATACTCTACAAATCCAGTGCCGGTTGAGCTGGTTTGTAATGATAGGGCAGAGTACGGAACCTGTGCTTTTCTCCTGGGAGGGAAGGTGGGGCTGGTGGTTGTGATGATGCAGTTAACTAGATTCTCTGGGTTCTTTGTTCTTATGCTACACTGGACAGTGCACAGAGGATTTCATAAAAACAGCCACACCCAGTTCCTTCAGGCTTGTGTGGGTTTCCCCAGATTAGTAGGCACTTCTGAGACACATGTCTCACACTTGAGGGGCAAAGACTGAAATGTAACAAAAGCCTTCACAGTACCCCGCCTTCTCCCTGAGCCACTGGAGGGGCTCCAGGAGTCTGGGCACAGCCGTTCTGAGCATGTAGTGAAGGGAGGTGGCAACTGCAAGGATTTCAGCTTCCCCAGGAGATGGACACAGAAATGGCCTGGAGCTCCATGGAGTGTGGTATATTCTGAGACCCTGCTGCCCACCCCAGCTCACATTTTGCCTTCCAGGGAGGGGGCCAGTTGTCCCCACCATGACCATAGTCTTCCCTGTCCCCAACACTTCCAGACCACCTTCCAGACTGAGAGGAAACCAGGTCACACCTTGAGCTGCAGCTGCAGGGCCACTAGGTTTTAAAAACATGCCAGCTGCTTTTGTTCCTTGCTAACTCCTGCCTTTGCCTTTCCCATACTACCACAAGCATCCTGGGTCCTGCATCTTGCAGTGGCCACACATGGCATCAAACTAAAAAGCAGTGAAACCTGTTTTCGGCCCCGCCTGCTGGATCCCACAGGTGACTAAACTTGTGGGTGGGCAGGATTCTGAGGCAGATGGTGAGCATAAGCATAATATCACCACTAGGGGACATTATGAGCAGAACCTAGAACCTGGGTGAAACCACTCTAAGCTTCCTCCTAAGCTCTAGAAAAGGAGAATCAACAACTTTCCAAAAAGAAGGGGAGAGATGGCCACAAAGGGCCTGAGAAAAAGAACAAAGAGGGTGTTGGTGAATGCTTGCATTGAAGTTGCCACCAAGGATCAGATGGTGAACCTGTCCTGCTGTACCAGCACAAGGTAAGTCCCCAAGATTTAGGCACAGCCACAGGGAGGTCCAGCAGTTCTGAAATGACCAAGTTAGATCTTCCTCCAGCCCCAGGAGTGATGGAAAGATGAGGCAAGCTTCATTACTTGTACATTGAAATGGAGGCTATGATTTGTGTGCACTATGCACATTACAAGACTTAAAGGCCCTTTCTTTAGGTGGCAAACCTCTGGGCTTGTTCACAGATTGGGTATTGCAAGAGGGAAGGGTAGGTCTTGACTTAGGGAATGAGGGGATGAGGGTCTGTCCTGGGCAGGGACAAAGTGGGCACTGGGAAGGGACACATGTTGGAGGATGTTCTTTGGCTTCCTGTCCCAGGAAGGAGGTAAGCAGACAGGAGGATGAATCTCTTGAGAAAGTAAATTACCCAGCACACAGACTCTGAAGCAAATTTTCTCTTAGAAGCAAGAGATAGTGGTGAGCGTGGGCAGCCAGCCCTCTTGCTGGGACCAGCTCAATACTGTGTCTCCTACTTTGCATCACTGCTTTCCTTTTGCCCACCAAGTCCCTGAAACTTGCCTATGGTGGCACATCCTGGGTCAGCTGCTGACAAATTGCTCCTCCATGAAGAACTCTGCTGCATGTGCTCTGAGATTAGGGAACCTGGAATAAATTGTCCCAAGCCTCATACTAGGTGTCAAAATAAAGGAAGATGTGGATGAGCTTGCACACATGCACACACACATGCACACGCACCTCTGTGAGATTCCTGCAAAGAAAGTTCCTGATCCACCTTTTCAAGGAATCCACATTTTATTCTGTTACTGAGAATAGATACTGGAAAGCGATCATCTCTGAATTTCCTTATACTTCTCATGCCCACCTAGAAAGCAACATCAGGTACATAACAAACAGATGTGATGGCTCCCACGACCTCCTCTAAATCCGGCGATGAATGCGGCACAATTGCCTTGCACACACCGTGTGTCCTGCTACAAAGGAAGGCTCCCTCCTGGCCACTACCTCTTGGAAATGTTTCAGGCTCGGGCTCCCTTGCACTTTGCAATCACCCAGGATGACACAGTTTGCTTAAGGTGGGCAATTACGAAGATGGCACTTGTGAACACTAAGCCCGGTAGCTTCCCACAGCCACTCTGCTTCCTCTGGAGAAGCTGAAGGCTGTGAGTCCACGGCCGAGTCTGCCAGGACCTTGGCAGATAGAAGCTGAAAAATAGGCCTAAAACAGCGGGTTCCCAGGGATGATGGTTGGACCCCTAACAGTCCTTAGATTCTTCAACATTTGCCTTTAGGGAGAGAAGGAAGCCATGAGCCCATATCCCTTCTTTGAATGGAGAGATTCTGTTTTCTAATTTCATTTTGGGAAGAAAGTTGCTAGAATAGGTGATGTGACTACACAACAAAGAGTGGACTACAAGATGCACCAAGTCTTCCCTCCCTAGGGGAAGATGGGCAGTGGGATTTACGTGAACTTCAGCCTTTATCACTGACGTCTTTGGGGCATCCTAGTTAGAGTTTGCATCCTAGTCTGCTGCTTCCCAGCTCTCCAAGTCAGCAACTAACTCTTGGAATCTTTGCTTCTTCATCTGTGGAGTGGAGATGAAGATGGTGTGTACCTTCTAAAGAATTGAATGAGTAATTCACGTGTGATGTGCAGCGTGGTGCCTGGCATAGAACAGAGTTGCAGGGCAGTGAACTGTCAGCACCACTGCCACACCACTATCACCATTAACTAGTAGTTAGTGGCCCGTGACTGAGCAGGACCTGGGGCTGCTGTTGAGTCGGGGCTGCACTGAGCCCCTTGTGACATCCCAGTGAAATGTGTGACACGGAGGCACAGTGCTGTCATTTAGGGCTGAACTTCAAATTCTCTCTGGCTGCATTTGGGAGGGGCAAGGTCCACTCAGTGGGTCAGTGGATGACGTGTGGTCTTTGGAGATTTGTACATTTACCAGAAGGGCAGGAAGTCATTTCCCACTCACTAGATGACTACATTAAGTTTTTCAAAAAGCAACTTTTGGGTTCTCCCTCCCATCCTGGACATGGGGTGCTGGCACAGGCCCAGCAGTGCCTCTTGTTGTGAACCTCTTGCAGTCCGGCGTGGCATAGAAGCCAAAAAGCTTAGTGGATTTCCTGGGAGAAATGGCTCCAAATAACCTAACAGAGAGTGGCTTGAAAGGAGGAAGAAAGGCATTTTGTTCCTTCAAGGGGACTATCAAATACTCAATCCAAACACCCTGTAACTAATTCACTACTCCACCCAAGCACACATCTTTTAAATTAAGCAGAATACAAATACGTCTTGTTTTGCCCCATTAAATTCAGTGGTTTTACACAATATTTGAATCACTGGCTTTTCTTTTCCTTTGGAGGCAGACCAAATCAGACTCAATCTACTTGCATTAAAAGGCATTCATGAGACCCAGCCAGCCCCATCTTGCAGATGGGGTGCCATATGCTTTGGCCCACCCCCCATATGGAACAGTAATGTGCAATCCAAGAATAGAAAGCACTGTTGCCATATACCCACATTCCCGGTCACCTGTAAACCAGAACCACTTTCTGTTCTGGACAGAGGTACACACATTCCTCAGGGAAAGACCTAGAAAAACATCCAGAGTCTGGAGGGATAAGATTTCTGTTTTCTGGCCCTTTCTAGACTCCAGAACTTGAATGTAATCAGTTCCAAGACTTTAGTGCGTCCACCACATGGAACTTTGAAGTATTCTGTTTTCACTTTTCCGGGAATATGTGAGGCTTTTAAACTTGAAAACATAACATTTGACTTTTTCAAAGGTCAGGAGGCTCTAGAAATAGTGAGTTAAGTGGTCCAATCTATTCAAAAGCATTGGTGCTTAATTTGATGTTTCTTAGGATTTCAGAATAGAAACTTAAGGGCATTGTGGTTCAGGAGAGACTCTGGTAAACCTGAAAATCTAGATCACATTGACAACTAAGATAAAGCTTCAGCTTTCAGAGAGACTTCTTGAGAGAAGGAGCAAAGTTTAGGAAGAAGGGCTCCTTTTCCCACTCCTCTAATATGAAGGGGTTTCAAGAGCACTGGGCTGGGAGTATGGGTCTTTTCTTGTTATTGACAAGCTATATAACCTTAAGCAAATGACAAGATACAGTTCTTCACCTATAGAATAAGGGAGTCAGGTGTGATTTACCTCTCATGCCACCTTTGCCTGCTCTGTACTGCTGAGGCAAGTCTCAGTGGGAAAGGTGGTGAGATGAATTAGATGTTTACCATGAAGACAGGATCTGAGAGAAAGTGCTCTTACTATTTATTTAAACGTGAAAGTCTCCAAGGCCCCTTCCAGAAACAACATTTTTATTGTACCTATGATTCAGTTTATTCGTAAGAAGCTTGGGCACTGCAGCTTCCAAACCATCCTCTAACTACACAGAACCTCTGTACTAATGCTCATTTCCATCTGCCCACTGCTGTGAAGTTTTACTTCCCGGCTAAAGAATAGTTCCAACAAAGGACCACTGAATGTCATGGCAACACAGATGCTGCTAATCTGGAATTCGTGTGATTGAAAACCAGAGGCAAAGGGGCAGATGATAGGATTTCACCTTGTTTGGGGTTGCTAAGACATGGTTCCCATCTTCTAGATATTTATGTGTCAATCAGCCATCATCATGGCTCTTGAGTTACCAAATATTTATTTTCTGGGACTTGAAAGATTTAACTCTAAAAATTCTAGGCCTTCGAGATTGCCTGACTTCTGTAAGATGGGCAAGCTACCTGAACTGTTACCTTCCACAGCATATTAAAACGGGACTCTCTGCCTTTGTTTTATTTTATTTTTATTTATTTTTTGGGGGTGTAGTGGAAATCGAACTCAGGACCTTGTGCTTGGTATGCAGGTGCTTGTGCTGTGAGCTATATCCCCAGCCCTCTGCCTTTCTTTTAACTGAGATGCCCAAGTCCGAGAACAAAACAAACACAGCTATGCACCCTCACATTCCAAGGTAAAATGTTAGACGTTTACAAGGGGTGATAAAAAGATACAGTGAACGTTTCATTTTCACATTTATTAGAGTGATGCTGGGGATATAGCTCAGTGGCACAGCGCCTGTCTGGCAAGCACAAGGTCCTGAGTTTGATTCCTGGCACCAAAAAATAAAATAAAATTTATTAGCGTGAAAAACACATTGCCGTTCATCCTCCTCAGGATACTCCCTCTTGCTTCAAACACATACCCCATCATCCTTGCCACTTTCTGAAGCAGTCCCGGAGTCCTCTTTTATTAGTATGGTTATAAGATGTGGAAGAAAATATGGTGAATGCTCCTGCCAAGCACTATCCAATGGAAAAACAGGCTTTCGTCCACCTGATTGGGCCTGGCACCATGTGACATCTGGCTGTTCCTCAAAGGTAAAATGGCCAAGAAAGGTCAACATTTTGAATCGATCCAGGACATCAAGGCTGCACTGACAGCACAAGTAAAGTCACTTGCATGGAGAATGTGTAAAAAGAATGACCAAAACCTAGTAAGCTGAGCCCTAGCTCAAGAGCTGTCTCCAGGGTATAAAATCATGGAGACTAGAAGGGGTGGATATTCTGGGTGGGAAAAGTTTTTGGTGCATGATATGATTTACCCCACCTCACCCCCTCCTATGGTAAAGGGAAGCAGAAGTGACAGAAGACATATGAAGGTTCGTGTAGAAATCCAGTCTTTCCTGAAAATGGGGGACAGGATATACTTGTGCCTGTGTTTGTGACAGGTTCTCAGGAAAGCTGCAGCTGTTGGGAGGCAGTGAATTTCCTATGGGTCAAATGAACTAGAGGAAGAGATTTGGCCTGCAGATGCTTTGAAAGGAAATGTGTCCAACACATAAAACTGGAAAGGGAATGAGTCTCTGAAGGGTGACTTTCGTGTCCCCAAGGACTAGCAATTGGAAGTAATCAGCCAGAAGACTCATCTATTATGGTAGAAGTGGGGTGGGGAGAAGGTGGAGTGCAAAAGAGAGACAAGCTGAATGGCCCTTTCCTTCTACACTCATACGTATGCTGGAAAGCAGTAAAGAGGTGAAGGAAGGGAGAAGCCTAAAGTCGCTCATCCATTCATGTCTTTCCCACTTTATTGCTTAGTAGTATCTTTCATTACTGTTCCAGAATGTGCTTATTCGTTCTCCTTTTGATCCAGATGTAGATTTTTTCTAGTTTGGGGCTATTAAGAATAAACTGCTATGTTTCAGCATTCATGTGCAAGTCACTGTGGGACCATAGGCCTTCATTTCTGTTGATAAATACCTTAAATACCTAGGAGGAGATTTGAAGGCTCACAGAGAAACTCTTGTTTAACTTCTAGCACAAACACCATGCTGTTTTTCAAAAATCCTGACCTGTGCCATTTCTGTACTTGTATCAACAAAGTGGGCTCTGCTTCGTTATTTTTGACTGTGTGCTGCTCATTTTCTGGAAAACTTGTTTGTAGGAAATGCTTTTGGGACTAGGTGGAAAGTATCTGAAATTTGGGGAATATTTCTTTTGCTTTTGTAGGTTTTTTGAGGCACTACCAGCCCAGGATAACTTTCTACTACATTTATTTTTTTATTTTTATTTTAAAAGTATAAAAACCAAAAAGATATTAACAAACAGACACAAAGTAGCCTAAGAATAGTACAATCGAATCTGAGTTACAGATAAGGTGACAGGGAATCAACAATGGTTGTTGCATTACATATTGATAATTTCTAATTGTATATTCAGGAAAATAGGTATAGACATGCAAAATTGATCAGACAATTAATCATCAACTATTCCTTACAATAAAGTGACCTAAGTCAGTAGTACAACTTCTTTTTATAGTGTGAAAGCAAAAAGAACTACATCAACTACAACAGAAAAAGAAAG
>PVLD010017602.1:0-41410 GCA_004027595.1 Dinomys branickii
CCTATTCATGCAATTTTTTCTTTTCTCTTTGGCTCCTTCTCACCCCGCCGTATTCGCTGCTTCTCAGTCTGAGATGTTGTGTGGGGGTAGGGAGAGCTGAGGGGGTGGTGAGCAGAGCAGAGACAGCTGGGCAGAAGAGGAAGCAGTGGAGACCTGCGGCCCATCCTTCTCCTCCTGTGACTTTTCTTGTGCGCTGTGCTGCTCTTCACCTGGTGATAGCTGGGTTCAGTGCCAGGGGCTATGCAAAGGGAATGTGCGTTCTGCTCTGTCTTCCACGAAGCGAATCTTAGTTCCAGGCTCACTGTCCTCTCCACATCTTTTACATGTCCTTGCTCTTCGGCTCCAATCCTAACCCAAATCTAAGGTGTGAGCTACGGCCTAGCCCAGCTGAAGCACTTTGTTGTAGAAGTTAGAGAGGCAGTCACACCATAGAACCATTTGGCACTTAGAGGAAAGTGCTTTTAAAGTCAAAAGGCAGCCAGATAAAGTACGTGTGCCTGTAATCTTTGTACTCTAGGGGCTGAGGCAGGAAGATGGCAAATTTTTGGCCAGCCTAGGCTACATAATGAGACCCTGTTTCAAATGAAACAAAGTCAAAGTACAGCTTAAGTATCAAACTGAGTAGTCTAACGTCTCAGGACTTTCAGGCCTGCAGAGAGGGTATAGGAGAGAGGAAGCAGGAGCTTTCCTGTCCGACTGCTGCGAAAGAGCCATTGGTACAAAGCTTAGAAGATGGGCCATGGTCTTTAGCTTTGGTGGCACTGGTTTCCTAATCCACACTGAAGGGCAGTAATCCAGCATTAAATGAGATAATGCATATACAGCACATTGCTTTAGGGCCTGGCATATAGCAAGTACTAGATAGCTTTAGTAATAATTAGCTCTTAGATAACTCATGGGTACTCAGCTATTTGGAGGCTAATTAGACTTCTCAGTTCTAGCTACATAACTTAAACTTTACAGCTCATTCCTGAAGTCACCCACTGCTCACACTTTGACCACAGCAGATGGAGAGGAAGTGGCCCACTGTCTGCACCTACACATAGTCTTGATATGGGGAAAAAAACTAAACCAACACCATTTTGTGTTCTAGTGGCATTTCAAAGCTTAGGTTTCTGTTTCCTTAAGTTTGTTTCTTGTAAATGTTGTCATAGTTACCTAACCTGATACCACCCCATGTTCTGCCATAAGACCGCTTGTCCCCTATGTAAAATGGCCAACACCTTTGTTCCTTTGTCCCAGCTGAGGCCATGCTTTGTAGACTTTCTATAGCTACACTAAATCATATCAGCACCAACACCCCCATGGACCCGGAGCTAGAACCATATAACTATTCTCCCTTCTGCCCTTCGGGGTTGGTGCTCAGTCATGTACTGAGTGCCCACCGTCAGCTCCCAAGAAACTCACTTGTCTCTGCATCCGGTCTCCATGGGTGACTCAATTAAATAAGTGCCTTTGCTGCAACAGCCTCAACTGTTCGTAAATGATGTATCATCAGGATTCACAGATAATAGAACCCTTTTAGAGAAAAAGTGAACAGCAAGCAGACACTCATGACGATGAACAGGTGGTTGTACTTGTAATGAGTGCAAGATTGGACTGTGTTTTAGTTACTTTTCTTGTTGCCAAGATAAAATACCTGATACCTAAAGCTAAAAGACAAAAAGTTGATTTTTTGCTCACAGTTTGTAGAGGTTTCAGTCCACAGTCAGCTGGCTCCGAGTCAGGGTGGCATGGAAGACAGCATCACGGAGTAGAAACAGTTCGTGACAGGCAGAAGGCAGCAAAAGCAGCAAGCAGTCCTCTTTCTGTCCTTTTATATTCTGGGGACAATCAGTGGACTGATTTAGTAATTACACACCCTTAACCCCAGCATCCCACACTCTAGATCCAGCCACCTCTGAAAAAGCCCCACCTGTGACATGAGGCCCGAGGAGGGGGAACATCTAGACGTAGCCATAGCACACCATATATACATATTTTTTATCTTTAACATGAATTCATTTTGTTATTTCTTTCATGTATTCTCACCAAAAGCAGTGTGATATTTTGAATTCTTTCTGGTCAACAAGGGTGGTGGTGGGGGATTGTATAGTTACTTTTCACAATAAAAAGTAAAAGAATGGATGTGAATTTTAGGAATATAAATATGAATTTGTTTCCTCTTTAAACCAGGATCCTCTAATCCATCCTCCTCACTTTATAACATAGGGCCTGAGATGTAAGGGAATTAACCACTTATCATTGTACCCCGAGTGTCACCCTGCAGCATGTTTATGTACTGATCATCCTGAGCATTGCTCAGGCAGATGCCACTTGAACCCATTCATTTTTCTATTGAATAAATTTGATAAAATTCTCATTGTTAGACTTCCTGTAGTATTATCTTATAAAAAAAAATCAATGAAAAATAAAAGTTTTGGTCATCTTGTATTGAAATAATTGGACTAGTAAGCAGGTAAATGAATTCTCCAAGTAGCAGAGGGACAGGTCATCCAGTCCTGACTCAGGATGCTGCCTACATGGCCTTGTGTCCTGTTGCTCCTCCAAAGTCACCAGAACATTAAAACAATTTTAGAGCCATTGTTTTGAAATGTAAGGGTGGTCATCTGTGTGGAGGATTCTCAAATAAGACAACATCGCCTCTGACCCCTTCTCTTCCTGTCTTTGGCACAGTATCGCTGACTCTCCATGGAAAATGCACACTGCCTGTTATTCAAAAGAGGTGGTGATGACAAAATGAGCAGTTGCTGTTTTTCCTGCCGAAGGAGAGCTCCCCTCAGCCTCTGCACTCTTAGGTATCAATCATGATCCAAACACACTCACGAGCACCATCATGGGCCAGGAGATTGACCCTGTGGGAATATTGTATAGCAGGGCCTTGTGCCATGCCTCAGCAACTCCAAAGAAGGGTCGGACCTGCAGCACACAAAACCTGGATAATTAAGTGATTATTTTATTCTCTTAACCACATAACATTGTAAGGCCTATGTAGTACATAAGAAAATATAGAGGAAGTATGTGGAGAAAATACACATTCAACACAGCAGTCTTTCAAAGGAAGATGCAACAAATTCTAGAACCATCTGGACTAGACTTAGGTGTTTCTCTCAATCTATAGATTATTTTCTTAATCCTTTGTTTAAAAGTCAATAATTTTATTAAATAACTACTATGTGCCAGACAGTATAATAAATTCTTTTAATGAGATCTCATTTAATTTGCACAATACTGAGAGGTAGGTATGATTTCCCTCATTTCATCACAAAGGACATCAGAGCTGCAGGCCAAGGAAACCCTGATTTTGGGGGCATTTGACAACTAATATGGAGGGTGGAGGCAGGAGTACAAGATAAAGTTATAATAGCTTTAGATACTTTATCCCATTTGTCGTAGTTTTGGGGTTTTTGCAAGGGGGAACAATAGAATACAAAACAGTATTTTATAAGACTGTATATAATAGTCACCCAAAGAATCATATACAGAAAGAGTGCAGGAAATCTGTCCATGTACTAAAGACCAAAGAATCCAGCTGAGGGCCTGGATCCCATGAATGTCCTGCATGAGTCCAGCTGAAGACCTAGAGCCCATAACAATGCCCCCTACTTGAGTCCAGTGGGAGGCCAACAGCCCACAAAGATGTCTCATGCAAGCCTGTTTCACGGATCTGCCTTAGGAAGGCCCAAAGGTCAGTGGTGGAATCTAGGAAGTCCGTGCCAGCAGGATGAAGCATCTGTGTTACCAGGCTAAGGCATATGCACTGGAGCCAGGAAGTGATGCTCAAAATAAGAACCAGAACTCCCCCGAAAAGTACCACAGCTGTCCTCAGCACCAGTGAGATCCCGAAGTCCTCCGATGATCAGGACAGCCAAGTTCCCATCAGGAAAGCCAGCAAGACAAACTTTTCCAGGAGGCTGAGCAGTGCGCCATCTTCACCCCTGGAGCCAGGAAGCGACGCTCGGAGTGAGGACGAGCTCGCCCAGTGAACCACAGCCATTCTCAGGGACAACAAGGTCCAAAGCTCTTCGCATGAGGAGAACAGCCCAGGAAAGCCAGCATGACAAGCTCATCCAAGAGAACCAACAGCTCCTTACAGCTCCTAACTGCCTCTTATGCTGCTGGCCCCCAGTTGGGCCTTTCACATCCAGCACCACCCTTACTCAGTTCAGCTGAGTGTTACAAGTTGACCACCAGTTGTCAACCACTCCCAGGATTGTAGTATTACTTCCTTTTTGTGCCTTAGGAAATTGAGGCTCAACTATGCTGTCCTGAGTTCAGGGTCACACCCCAGCAGGTCACATGCGGTCAGAGGTCACACATGATCAGAACCAGATCTCCCTACCTCTGAAACTCGAGTTCTTAAATGCTACGTTATATTGTCTTTTTTTTTTTTTTTTTGAGAATGAACCCAGGGCCTTCACGCTGAAGCCCTGGTTTCCTCAAAAGCTTTTATTTTGGATTTTGAGACAGGGACTTGCGCAGTTGTCCATCCTGGCCTCAAACTTGGAGTTCCTCTGCCTCAGCCTCACAGAATGCTGGGATCACAGTATCTGCTGCCATGTCCAACTGTGTTATCCCTGTTTGAAAAAGAAAATAAAATTATAGATGTTTTCTCAGTAGGTTTGACTCTTAAGCTTTGACTCTTGATAAATTACACCCAGTCACCTCGGAGAAAGGGAGATTTGCTTTCACTTTAGGGTTGAACACGGCAGTGCCCATTCTGAAAATGCTTCCAAATGATGCAGTCCACAAATGCCTACTGTTTCGGTTGCGTCAGTTCAGTGAGTGCATGACTCACCCACTGCCTTCCACTCATGTAGGTACTGTAATTTCATTTTGTGTTTTCACTCTCTCTTGTTAATGTTGTGCTTATATTTCCTGAGATGTGGAGGGTCTGACAGAATGATTCCTGAGATGCCTCCCCAAACGCCCTTCCAATTGGAACACCGCTTCATCCGAGTGCCCCCCACAGCCTGCTCATTAGGGTAGATGCACTATTTAGAAATGTTCGTTCTTTAGTATTGCACCCAAATTATTGTTTGCTCTTCTATTTAAATAATCAGTGTTTGCTATTATAACCACAATAAAAAGACAGTAATTATGCTTAGGCACAGCTGCAGAACTATTTTTGCTGGTAATTTGTTAAGCTGTTAATATTCTGTTGTACTTTTTAAATTGTCTGCTTTATTGGAAATGCCCAGTTTTAGCTTCTTCATTTCCCTTTCTTCATTTCTTTAGGAGGCAATGAGGTGAAAATGCCCTTGTTTTTCCTAGTGTGATGAGTGTCAAGTCAGAGCATCTCTGGAGATGCCAGAAGCCCATTGTTTTTGAGTCATGCTGCCTTATATGAAAATAGAGAATAGCAATATAAAGACAGCGAGCTAAGGGATCAATAGGATTCTTTGGTTGCAATAAAAGTAAACTTTGACTAATGAGAAATTGTAGAGTTTGTTACAAGGCTTTGGTAAGAGGTGCTCCCAGAATTGAAGGTCAAACCCAAAAGTTAGGGTGAAAAATCAAGCTCAGAAAGGGCCTCCAAGTGCTACAGTTTGGTTTGGTTTTTGAAACAGGATCTTGCTATGTAGCCCAGGCTAGCCTTGAACTCACCGTGTAGCCCAGACTGGCCTTGAACTTGCGGGACCCTTTCTGCCTCAGCCTCCAAAGTGCTGGCATTGCAGGCGTGCACAACCATACCCTGTTAGCCATCATCATGATGGACCAACAACAGGCCTTTTCAGTTTCATTTTCCCAAAGAGCTCATTTGTGCTCAGCTTAGCACAGGGTTACAGGAGGGCAGAGAACCTTGACTGACCACCCTACCAGCCAGTCTCTTTAACGTGATGAAACTCCCCCCAGTATCTTAAATAAGACCCAGAGAGCACTCACAGACCCAGAAAATTGTTAAATTAGATCTCATTAAGTTTAAAATGTTGTTAATCAAAAGCCATGATTAAGAAAATTAAAGGCAAGCCACAGCACAGGAAGAAGAGAGATTGTAGTAGGTAACATCTGGCAAATAATTCATATCCCGAACATACAAAGAACTTCTAGGAACCAACAAGAACCACAGCAGATAATAAACAAAGCCGTGAAAAGGTACTTCACAAAAGGATGTCCAGAGGACCAGTACCTATAAGAAAAGGCACACAGCTTTGGTAGTCAGCAGTGAAAAAGAATCAAATCTACAGTATGACACACAACATGCAGTTTATACAGTAACAGTTACAGAAAGAGAAGAGTAATGAGAGAAAGGTTAAAGTAACAAGCCCAAGGGTTTGAGTCCTGACTCCATCCCTGTGAAACTGTGCAACCTTGGGTGAATTATCTGACTTTGTTGTGCCTCAGTTTTTTCAGCTATTAAAGGAACATAACGATAGTACCGTCCTATCTCATTGGGAGGACTAAATGAGATAATTCACATGAAGTGTTTAAAATAGTGTCAGATACAGAACAAGCAGAAGGTCATTCATAGGTACTGTACATAATACTGTGTAGCAGCTGCTCCCTGTTAGATGTGCTGGGGAATATAAGGATGTGCAGTCAGAGCACCCATAATCCGAATCTCTGAAATCTGGAGTGTTATAAAATCCAAACATTTTTTAGTGCTGATACGACATGATGAGTAGAAAACTCCACATGTCGAAATTATTAAAAATGTTATCTGAAGTTGCCTCCAGGCAATGTGTATAAGACATGTATGAAATGTAAATGAGTTTTGTTTAGACTTGGGTCTCATCCCCAAATATCTCATCATGTATATGTAAATATTCCAAAGTACAACTCAGTCCAAAAACTGAAACATTTCTGGTCTCAAACATTCTGGATAAGGTATATTCAACTGTGTAAAGCCCTGGCCTTCAAGAGATCACAATCACAAACAGAAGAGCTGTGTGAAAGGAGAAATAGTTGACTCTAGAATGTTGGGAAATTCTAAATGCATGAAGCAGAGAAGAAAAACGGAGGAATTCAGTGACACTTGGTTGCTGTAGGTTGAAGGGCTCTGGGTAAAACTCAGAGTGGTTAGTAGTTAGATTAGTGGTTACCCTTAGGGCAAGAGAGACTGAAAAAGCCCGTGGGGCCTTGCTTCTTATCTGGGTACTGGTTACAGGAATGCGCTCATTTGTGAACATTTGCAGGGCTATGCCACTGAGACCTGGGCACTTCCCTGTGTGCACGTTCTACTTCAAATTCATGAAGAGGACACTGGTTTTGAAAACTATCGTTGATTTTTTTTGCTATAGGCAAGTTATTGAGCTATATGAATCTAATTTTCTTTACCTATAGACTATGTCTCCCTCCCACAGGGTTGTCTTGGAGACTGAGAAGTCAGTGTATGCAGAACACCTTGTTCAGTGTGGGACAGGGAAAGAGTTCATACACATGATTAGCTCACTGGTAGATGGTTCGAAACTAAGCCAGGCCTTCCTTGTACTAAGGTTTGGAACCTCGGTCTGGGTTCATTGCTGTGTGCAGTGACCTTTTGTCATCATTGTGTATGGACCTGTCACAGCGTGTCATATGCTGCTGCAGTGACTCAGCTGCAGGGGCAAAGGGCATTTCTGCTTATCAGAGCCGTGGCTTGGCACTTGTCCCCACAGCAGCATGGCGGGTTTCCTTTTCCTGTGTTTATGGGCAGGCACGCCTGCAGGTGAGCATAGTGCTGGCTCCAGGTGTGGACTCAGATGGATTCACTGGGTGTGTTCGACTGAGCAGACAGCAGTGACTTAAAAAAATAAAGGACAAGAAGTAAAATAGAATGATGCACGCATTAAAGGTTTGCCTTGTGATATATCTTATTGTCCAGTAACAAGGCGTGCGCATTTCTTCAGAACACTACTTTTCTTTGTTCTCTTTTTTCTCCATGTCTTCTACTCAGTACACATTATCTTGTATCCTCACCTAAATCATATTTATACCCTCTCTCTGTCTGTTACACACACACACACACCCTCATTGAGCTGAAAGTCACCTGACACGATGTCTATCCAACAAAAGCAATTTATAGCAGTTCTTTTTCTCCTTGTTCCCCCTATTCCTGCAAAACTGTCAATGGCAGTGTGTTCTATAAATAATAACCCCAGAAACAGCCATTTATTAGATGCCCATTCTGTGCAGGGCACTGTGCCAGGCACTTGTCTGCATTATCTGCACGACCACAACAGGCGAGCAGGCGTCACTGTCCCACTCTGTAGTGTGAGGGACCTGAGGCTTGGAGAGCTGACAGCATTTTTTTCATAGCCTCATCCACAACTTATCTGCAGCACAGCACAGACCTGCTGTCTCCAGTGTGCCATGCTCCGTAGAGAGCGGCTCTGAGTGTTTGATTATTAAACGATGTAAACACCCACTGTACATATACACGGCCATGTGGTTAGCAAAGGTTAGTAACATGGCTTCTGGTACCCAAGTCACTGCGATAACTTTGATGATTCTAGCTTGACTAGAAATGTCAGTAAAGAGCCAGTTAAGCTGAAAACCAAATTCTGAACTCATTTTCCAATTGCTTTTGCATGAGCAGCACTAACCGTGGGACCATCAGAAGGGGTTCTGAGCCTCTATTGGAATCTCAAAGGCAGCTGGCTGAGCCTTGCAGTTCCTGTAGGAAGAGCCTGTGAGTATTGGGAGAGCTCCGCCATTTCAGTCCTACCTTACTGAGCTGTCTCTCTCAGGTTAATTTAATATATGCTGCTGGTCTCTGTTCTGTAAGTTTACAGAAGGCTGGTGTCTTGGTTACTTTTCTCTCGTTGCTGAGACAAAATACCCAACACCCAAAATGAAGGAAGGAAAGATTTATTTAGCTTACAGTTTGTAGAGGTTTTAGTCCATATTTGGCTGGTTCTGAGGCAGAGTGGCACAAGGCAGAGGGCAAACTGTTCAGGGCAGCAGAGCACAGCAAAACCAACCAGCCAAAGGGAGGAATGGCTGCAAAACAGCCTCCTTTTCTCCCCTACACTGTAAACAGCCTACCCCCACCCAGGGGTCGTGAACCTCTCACACAATCTCCATGCCCTCCTCTTAGGCAGGCTCAGGATGTTTATAAAGTAAGCACCCCAGCTTCCTCCTGAGTCACTCAAGTAACCCTCTAGATTCCCCAAGTTGACACAATGTATCAACCATAACACTCCACCCCTTGTCAACTTGACAATTATACCCATTTCCTTAAACCAGTTTTTATATATGAAGCCATTATATATTAGAACCATAACATTTTGCCCCTGTATAAATGAAGATTAAACACTTCCAACATTTAAAGGCACAAGATAAACATTACCATTCCAAAAGGCACCAACAGGGTAATATAGAGCATTGGGACCAAAGCAAGTCTAAAATCCAGCAGGGCTAACATTATGTCCTATAATTTTACATCCAGCATCTGAAGCAACCTGTGGCACATTGTAAGCTCTAAAGGGCTTGCGTGAAACCACCCCTATGGCACTTTTAGTGGTTACAGCCTCCACAGCTTTTCTCTTAGGCTTGCTTGGCTCCCTCTTTGCAGCTTTCCTTAGATGATCCATGGTCCAGTCTTCTCTAAACTTTTGAGGTCTCCCAGGCACCTTTTGCTTCACATTCACAGCCTCACATATTGCCCTCTCAGGGGCACACTGCCTAGCCTCCCAGGCCTTCTGAAATCTGGGTGGAAGCCTCTTTGACATCAGAACTCCTGCATTTTTTTTGCACCTAAAGCCAGAGCCATGTGGATGATGCCAAGGTCTGCTGCCACCTGGAGCAGTAGCCAAACTTTCCTCTCTCTTGGCCATAGGGGTCAAGTGCCTGGATCGCTGGGCACACTGAATCAAATTTTGAGGAGCAAATTCTCTATGCCACCTCTATTCTGGAACCTGGTGCAGTGGCCGCCACCGCCATTCTGGAACATGGTGCTCTTTAGCTTCCTTTTTAAGGCAAGGTCTCTCACTTTTATAGTTTTGAGGCTGCAAAGGGTGTAGACTTGCTTGTTGTGATGCCCTCAGGCCATCTTTTTTATTTTTTTGTTTCTTTATAGCAATAGAGATCTCCTCAGCCTTATCTTTGCAGCCCACAGATTTACTGGCGCTTTCTTTTTGGCCAAACTCACAACATTTTAAATCATTCTGCTGGGCTCTTTGCTCTTGTCATTGTAAATCTGGCTAAAAGTCCCCAATAATAGCCATGCCACTGCCCTAACATTTGACTGCCTTGAAATTTCTTTTGCCAGATTAATCAGTGTATTGCCACACTTAATCTCAGTCTTAGGCAAAGTCTCTGGACATGAGCAAAATGCAGACAAACTTTCTGCCAAGCCATAACATATATCATCTAGAGTCCGACAGCCAATGCAGTCCTTCCCAACAGAAACCTCCCAAACCTGGTCTTTACTGGCAGAATTTTTATTAGGCTTTTGGTTTTTTAAGCTCTGACCAGACATCTCCAAACCTTTTAAAACTCTTCCCACAAGCAATTTTCAAAGGCTCTTGAACCACATGGTCAGGTATAGTCACAGCAACGATCCCACTCCTGGTACCAAATTCTGTCTTGGTTACTTTTCTCTCATTGCTGAGACAAAATACCCAACACCCAAAATGAAGGAAGAAAAGATTTATTTAGCTTGCAGTTTGTAGAGGTTTTAGTCCATATTTGGCTGGTTCTGAGGCAGAGTGGCACAAGGCAGAGGGCAAACTGTTCAGGGCAGCAGAGCACAGCAAAACCAACCAGCCAAAGGGAGGAATGGCTGCAAAACAGCCTCCTTTTCTCCCCTACGCTGTAAATAGCCTACCCCCACCCAGGGGTCGTGAACCTCTCACACAATCTCCATGCCCTCCTCTTCCACAGGCTCAGGATGTTTATAAAATAAGCACCCCAGCTTCCTTCTGAGTCACTCAGCTAAACCTCTAGATTCCCCAAGTTGACACAATATATCAACCATAACAGCTGGGTATTTCGGTGAGGTGGGCAAGACCGGCAGCTGGTAGGGTACATGCTTATGTGCGGTTATTTACAAGAGGGCGAAGGCCAGAGTGACTGCTGCTCCTGTGGGTCTTAATGTGATGTGCTGGCCCGTTTTCTCATAGCCTGCGCAGGTTTAGGTGATAAATTCCTTTTCCTCATCCACAGGGTCATAGTATATGCTGGGGCTCAAGTCATGTACAGGCAGGGAAGGAGGTCAAAACCCAGCAAATCACTGTGGAGTTTAAAATCCAGCCTTGAACTTTCACTTCAGAAATTTAGGATTACTGGAAAGGTGTGCCCTTCTGAAGAGTGACGCAGATGACAACATGGCGAGCACCAGTGAGCTATTCAGACTTAAAACCAGCATGAGGCAAGGCCCTTTTTTATGGGTTTAGGTCTTTATAGGCATTTTTTTTTCCAGTTCTTACAGTAACCCTTCAGGTAATTGGATAATCACATCGTACTTGCATTTCAAAATGGAAATTCCAAGGTGGCACCCAGCCGGGAGTTGTGAGTTCCAAATCTTAAGGCTCTTCTGCACAGCTGCAGTGCCTGCAGACATCCTGTGTGCTGTCACCTTACCCAGATGAAACATCAGCTTCTTCGCCAGTTGGCATCAACGGTCCCAGGCAGAATTACCAGTCATTTCCTTTTTCAGGTCCACATAGCACTTTCTATAGACTCAGAAGAACACTTTCTGTTGTACTGTAATTGCTATGAAACGTGTTGTAATTGGCTATTTATCCTCCTCTTTCCTCTGCTGGACTCTGAACTTCTTAAAAACAGGGTCATCGCCTTGTTCATTTTTTACATTTGGCAGTCGCAGTACCTGGCGGTGTTGTGTACAGGAAGGACTGAGTTCAGTCTTGAGTCTGTTTTGGTAAATTGTATCCTTAGCATATGGCGCCCTGCTGGGAGCAAATAGTATATGGTCAGTAAGTATGGAACGAATGACTATAATCTGGGATATTATTTTCCTCAATGAATCTTTTATTAATTAAAACTGAGGGATAACCATATCTATGTATAGGGTTGGTGTGAGATTAGGTGAAGGACTCAAACCAGGATAAATGATTTTGCATCAGTAACTTTTGAGATTCAGATGATTTTGAGGTTTATCATGTTGTTCCAGGTATAAATAGTTCCTTTATTTTTATTCTCGTAGTAATGTAGTATTCTATTATATGCATATGTTACAATTTGCTTATCCCTTCTTTTGATATATGGAGTGTTTCTGTTTTTTACTGTTGGGAATAAATCTACAGTGCAAAACATTTTTTGAGACAGGGTCTCACTATATAGGCTGGCCTTGAACTCACTATGCAGCCCAGGTTGGCCTCAAACTCAAAGCGACCTGCCTGTGTCAGCCTCCAAACAACTCTGTGGGATTAAACAGAGACTGGAATTATTCCATGTTATAGTGAGGAAGTTAGCACAATAGCATTTGTTGGAGATGACGCTCAACATAAAAGTTTCTGTTCCATAGTTTTTTTTAAATTGTTATTCATTTTTAAAAATCAGATTATATTGGTACATTTTAGATATACAGTGATGATACTCATCGTAGAGAATCTGTACTGTACAAGATACTGCTTGTCCCTTCCCCCCCTCCCCTCCCTCCAGTCCCCCCTCCTGTCCCCATTTACAAATCTTTGTTTCTATTTTCCTTCTTTTGTTTTTATTTTTCCCTTCTTTCCTTTCCCCCTCCTCCCTCCCTTGTTCCCCTCTTCATCTGAACGTTTTCTTCATGTTTCATAATATCTTTTATACACTTTGGTCCTTACGCTTTTGGTTTCTCACACCAGAGAAGCAATTGTATGAATTTCATCTTAACCAAAGCAAGTCACGTGAGCAAACTCAGCGTCAGTAGGGGAGGGGACTTCGTGGGAAGATCAATAGAGACGGGGAGATGCTACAGTCATTGTGATAGCTCTCCTGTATGGTCAGCGTATTGCTCAACTTGCCTGTTGCTGGTACAAAATACCTAACACCCATGATGTACAGGGGGAGAATTTTAGTGTGACTCACAGTTTGAGATTTCAGTCCGTGGATGGGTGGCTCTAATGTAGGAAAGTCATGAGAGAAAAACACTTCTCCATCCAAGTGCTCGAGGACTGGCAATCAAGGTGCACCTTCCATGACATGTAGATTATCTTGGAAATCTTGAATGGAATTTACTCGAGGGCAGGAAAAAGTGAGGGGCAAAGTTACTGAGATGAAGGAGTCCTAACGAGCCTGCATGTTAGCTAATACTGTCTTTAATTAAGCTGCCAAGGTTCGCTGGCTTTTTTGGCACTTGAATTAAGCTGTCAAGCTTTGGTGACAGTGAAACTGGATTGCCCGCTTCATTGGCTTGAGCGCCCCGTAGGGCGTTTACTCGTACAGCACACTTTTGGTGTGTCTGGGTGGGTCTTGGAGATGAGACTGTTGGGGCTGTATCTGGATCCTGGCGCCGCCCTCCCTGGTGCTCTTCCCGGGTGTGGTACAAGCCACTTTGAAGCTGGCCTTTCCGTTACAAGCCCTGTATCCCCGCACAAGACACCGTGTGTATTTGCTGACCAGGCCGCGCGCTGTTGCAAGTCAGGAAAGCTGAGTAAATGAATCATCCGTAAATAGCTTTTCTATTTATTTGCCCACAGGTCACCTTAGGAGGCCATCTGAACAGTCTCAGGAGGTCTGAGGTTTACTTCTTCCTGCTAGAATAAATGTGTTGAGGTGCTAGAAATTAGTTGTTTTCCCATTTTTTCTGATGTTATCCTAACTTTATTTTATTTTTTTGGTACTGGGAATCGAGTTCACGACCTTGCACTTGCCAAAGCAGGTGCCCTGAGGCTGAGCTGTATCTCCAGCCTGACTTGATAGGTTTACATTTTAAAAGTTACTTCTACTATCAGTCTGTAAGAGTGTTTCCTCTTATCATGGTAGTTAAGAGAGTTGGGTAAGTACGAAAAGGAAATCAAATTACCGAATGCAAACTCGATGGAAAAGAACTGGCCTTTTGTGTACATGAGCTGTTTGGGTATTTTGTTGTCAACACCAATGCTGGAAAGTCCACATAAGAAAACTGGTCTTTGGGTTATAAAGGCGAGACAATTGATGAACTGGAGCCATTGATGAGAAGTCCTTTCAGGTTGTCGGCCTTCCTCTAGGTGATGTTGCCCCTCCTACAACACAATTCTTAAATTTCGTCAAGGAACTACTGTATTCCAGCCCTGCAAAGATAACAAACAGAAGGAAAACTTGACAGACTCAGAATGTCTGTTCTCATCCCTTACTATACCTGTACACATATGTAGTAATCTGTGAGAAGCTGGGGGCGTGGTGGCACACGCCTATAACCCCAGCACTTGGGATGCTGAGGCAGGAGGATTGCCCCACGACTGATGCCAGTCTGGGCTACACAATGATTTTAAAGTCAGCCTGCACTACAAAGTGAGACCCTGTCTCAGAGAAAAGAAGGGAGAGACAGACAGAAAAAAGGAAGAGAGAGAGAGAAAGAGGAGGAAAGAAAAGGAAGGGAGGGAGGAAAGGAGGAAGGGAAGAAGGAGAAGGAAGGAAGGTAGGTAGGTTGGTTCATTCTGTTTTTTTTTGCGGTACTGGGGATCGAACTCAGGACCCTGCGCTTGCTAGGCAAGCGCTTATTCCACTGAGCTATATCCCCAGCCCCATTCTGTTTTTTGAACTCTGTCCTTTGCCTTCACCACCAGCCCCTGACCTCACAGGACTAACTGATGAAGCACAAATTTCCATCACTAAACTTCAAAACGATCCCACCTTGAATGTGGTCTGCTGTGGGACGACACTTGGACTGTTTTGGGACTGTGAAAGGGAAGACATGGCTGGCTGTGAGACTTCCTTAGGCTGAGACGCTTCAGGGCTGGTGAGAGCGGCAAGACCCCTGGCTTCACTCCGAGAATAAGTAGGTGTGGGCCCATGCCCAGGATGCGGGTGATCCATGGCTCACACGGTGGAAATAAGGCTTAAAAGTACCGCCTGTGGGGCTGGAATCTGGCTCAGTGGTAGAATGCTTGCTTAGCATGTGTGAGGTCCTGGGTTCAACCCCCAGCACTGCAGGAGGACAAAAGTATTATGTATATAAAGGAGGATGAGTACCAGCTCTACAAGGGCATATGCTAGGTAGTGGTATATGAGTGGGTTAAAAGTAGAATAGTACATTTAAGGGATCAGGGAGAGATTAAAAAGAATCCTTGGTTAGACTGGCATCTCTTGGTTAATATAATTTGATCCCTTCGCCATCCTCTCTAAGGCACAGCTCAGTTTCCTGTCGCTCACCAACATAATCTGGAGGATATCCTGTGTGCTCCTTAATCCTTTGCTGGTCTTTTGCTCTATGCCTTAACTATTGCAGTTAAGAGACGTAAAGGTCGTGTGATGTGTCTCTGTCTTCCTTAGCAGTTCCAAGGTCTTGGGAATTGCCTTACAATTGCCCCAAACCTGATTTTACCTGCTTTGTAAAACGGACGAGGCCCTTACAAATTGACTCTCTGATCAAACATAACATGAAGGTGTAGTCACACTTAGCTGCACTTCAGAGTGTACTGATCTACCCCAGCCCTTTGCTAAAGTCCAAGAGCCTGGCATTCCTGCACTCCCCTAGGGGCCCAGAGGCTCCCTGGGGCGTACCAGCATCCACATCCCGACCAGGAGCACAGAGTGAGGATGCAGAAGCACAAGCGAGCGGGACTTCTGTGGCATTGGGGCGGGCACCCCTGAGGTGTTCCCTGGCCTGGTCACAGTGCGCTGGGCACTGTAGTCCTACGGCAGCTCCTGGGGACTTGCCAGTGCTCCCCAGGGAGTCCTTCTCCTGGGTCCCAGCGCTGGCACTTCCTCACATCAGACCTGTGCTCCCGTCTGTCAGGATGGAACCCTCTTGCTCCTACATACCTCTCCCTTGCAGTGTCTTCTGGATGCTGCTGCTTTTCTTTTAAACTCCTGAAGCAAAAGAGCCCTTTCTTCTCTTTTGCTGTTTTTGAGTCAAGGTCTTGCTGTATACTTAAGCTGGCCTTGAGCTCACTGTGTAGCCCAGGCTGACCTTAAGCTCATAATGATCGTCTAGCCTCAGCCTCCTGAGTGCTGGGGTTACAGGTGTAACCAGGCCTGGATTCTACTTTTCTTTCTTTCTTTCTTTCTGCCTTCCTTCCTTCCTCCCTCCCTCCCTTCCTTCCTTCCTTCCTTCCTTCCTTCCTTCCTTCCTTCCTTCCTTCCTTTCTTCCTTCCTTCTTTCCTTCCTTCCTTTGCTTTCTTGCTTTCATCTTTCTCTGTCTCTCTTTCTGTCTCTTTCCTTTCTCTCCTTCCTTTCTCTCTCTCTCTCTCTCTCTCTCTCTCTCTCTCTCTCTCTCTCTGTCTTTTTGAGACAGGGTCTTGCTATCCACTTCAGGCTGGTCTTGAACTCACCTTGTACCCCTTGAACTTGCAGTGACCCTCCTGCCTCAGCCTCCCGAGTGCTGGGATTAGAGGTGTGCACCACCATGCCTGGCTCCCACTTCTTTGCATACCATAGAAGTGTTTGATGGTCCATCAGGCTGCTTCACAGCCCATCCAAAGGCTCAGATCCTAAAAGCGCCTCTTGTTTACTATTCTTTATTTGCTCAAAAGTAGTGGAAGGATGGGTGATAAACAGGCACTTTTTACTATGGCAATAAAAATAAATAAAATGCAGGATAAAGTCCTAGTAGGTCTTATCAGTAGTTCAGTGTTTTTGAGATACCTTGGCATATAAAAGGTTAAGAAATTAACCTATAAAGCTGAACACTGGTGGTTCAGTGTTCTGTATATGGTAGAATCTGCCTTTGACTCTGCCCGTGACCTCTGAAGGGAAGTGAGTTGGTGCTGTCAGGCCACAGCAAGGTGTAGATCTTGTCTAAGACAGCATGAGAAAGTGATACCAGAAGCCAGGGCACTAGTGAGCACAGATCAGTTGAAGTTCTGTTGTGAGAGGAAGCCAGAAGTTCAGCAGCACAGCTCACAGCAGCTGACCCAGGGAAGCAGCCTAAACGCCCATCACCGGGTGAATGGGTAGGGAGACTGGTGTATATACGCAGTGCAGTACACTCAGCTGTGAAGAATGATAAAGTTGAATCTTTCGCTGGAAAATGGGTGGATCTCGAGACCGTACTACTAAGTGAAATCAGTCAGACACAGGTTAAATATCACATGGTTTCTCTAATCTGAAAGACCCAGAATACAAATAAAGAGTGAGATAAAAGAGAGATGGTAGGAAACGGAGAGAGAGACTGTGGAAACCGGAAGAGGAGGAAAGCGGAAGGCAGGGAGGGAGGGAGGGGAAATGCAGATGGTCAAGCTGTGCTATGTATGTGTACCAGTTCCCCAAGGAAAATATACTGTCATCGCTATGTATTGTGAACATATACTAATAAAACTATTTTCAAAAGAAGGCAAAAGTAAAGAGAAGAAGTTTAGTACTGGAGAAAACATAAGAAAGAGGACAATGGTCAAACAGACCAAAGTTTAAAACCAGAGAGAAAAAGGTTGATTCTTGGTCACTGTGAGGATACACTCAAGCAACCTGCAAGAAATGGAATGTCCTTGTGCCATTTGACAAACTTCTGAGCAAAATAAAGAAAAAAGAGAGACAGTGTGCTGGGCCAGCCTGGCTTGGCAAGTGGGGAGAGAGTCGGACACACAAGCAGGGTTAACAAGCACTTGAAGAAGGTGCTCAAAACAGCCACATAGGTTCCCTTAATAAATAAAAGCTAGAACATGATGCCTTGATAGAGATTCTGCTCTGCAAGGCTAAGTGGTAGTTTGACGCATGGCCTCTTTGCTTTGGGGTATCTCTGGACCAGGTCCCTTCACCAGGGTGAAAGTACTGTCTCTCCAGGACAGTGCTGAGCCCCCGGAGCAGGTGCATCCTCTGGCTCTCCTATTGTCAGAGTGAATGGGGCCCAGTGTATTTCATGCAAGTTACAAGCTCCCTGCTGTGATCCCTGACCTTTAAACATCAGGGAGTGACATCTCCCAAGGTTTTGCCCTAAGACTTGTGTCTAAACAGATGGTAAGCCTTTCCCACTTAGCAAAGCTCCCAAGCAGGCGTGTGTCAGGATAATGCTTGCTGATCTCAAGGGTAATGGGAAAAATTTAGCTTAGTGAACAAGCATTAAGAAATAACGGTTCATGAAAATTAAAAGCAGTAATTGACTTCTAATCTCACCTTGGGCAAGTTTCCCAAAATGACTGAACCTTTGGCTTCTCAGCAAAGGAGTCAAGCTGTACTAGTTCTAAAATCTTAATTCTGGGGCTGGGGATATAGCTCAGTGGAATAAGCACCTGCCTAGCAAGCGCAGGGTCCTGAGTTCGATCCCCAGTACCGCCAAAAAAATAAAAATAAAAAAAATAAAAAATAAAATCTTAATTCTGTGCTCTTTGTTTCACTGTACAGATTACACTGTCGGTATATGAGTGTCCGTGGTATACAGGAGCTGCTATGCAGTTGTAATATGCTCTTATATACAGTGACTGCTATGTCACTGCAAAAATGTGAGAGTATTTCTTCTAGCCACTCAGTGAGTTCCACCGAACACCTCTCAGTAAATATTTTGTACTTGTCATTGCATTACCAAAACGTAGATTAACAAAATGGCGACATCTGCAATGTTTGAAATACAGGAAGTGCTAATCCTCCCGCTGCAATATCTCTCACTTTTCCTCTGGCTTTGCTGACTTTGATTACCTGGTAATCACTGATTTCATATAATCCTTTGAGAGTTTCAAGTAGATTTCAGTCTTACATTAAAACAGTCCACCGCTTCCCTTTAGCCTGCATTAATGGACACTAGGCACCTGCCCAGTACTGGAACTTGCCCTGTAGTATCAGGTGGGAGCCTCATCCTCACACATGGCTTGCTTTGGCAGCAGCTCAATTCCTACTAAAATTTGGAGGGAGCAAGTGGAAGCGACGGTAATTAAAGTAATGCTAGGATTTTGGCCATGGTTTTATCTTAATAAGTCAATAGAATGGAATTGTGAATAATGGTTAACTTTGTGCTCAAGGCAATTAGCTTCTAGCTGTTTTTTACTGGGGAAATTTGCCAGCCCTTTATTGCCCCTTGTTTCTAGTGTTGGCAGCACTGATCCTAACTGTTGCAGGAAAGATATGACTGCTGCACAGAGCACAGCTAAGCTGCTTGTACCCTTTCTTAAAGGTGAATTAGCATTTGCAGGCAAGGTACATTTTGAACTTTATTTTATGGGCAATACAGCATTGTCTTTGTAAGGGAAACATATAGATATACTTTTTTGAGGGGGAGGGAGGTAGTGGAGATTGAACCCAGGGAGTGCTGAGCTCTGTCTCCAGCCCTTTAAAAATTTTTTTTTATTTTGAAATAAAGTCTTGCTAAGTCACCCAGGCTATCCTCCCACTTGGAATCCTCATGCTTCAGCCTTGCTGGTAGCTGGGATTACGGACATGTGCCACTACTCCCAGCACAGATTTAAATTTTTTAATACACTCCTATTCCACATGAGACATTTGCTTTTTAACATCAAAACATTATGAAATATTACATTTCATTACTAATACATATATACTAATGAAAGGTAACATTTTAGTAGTTGGAAGAACAGCCTACATCCACTCAATTTTTCTTATTTGCCTTTCAAGTAGGACTCAATATTTTCCTAAATTTATAGATAGGAAACCTGAGACAGAGAAATTAAAAATTTCGTCAAAGTTACCTCGTTAGCTGCCAATACAGAATTGAAACCCGGGCTATCTGAATTCACATTATAGGTTCTTGCTTGGTATTACTCACTCAGCAGTATATCATAGTCAACTTCCATGTCAATAAATATGCTCAAAAGCATTGTCTCGGGCTGGGGATATAGCTCAGTGGAATAAGCGCCTGCCTGGCAAGCTGAAGGTCCTGAGTTCGATCCCCAGCACCGCAAAAAAAAAAAGCATTTCTCAAGGGCAACATGGGATTCCATTGTAAGGATATAACAGTTTATATAATCAATCTCCCTTTGTTGAACATTTAGGTTATTTCTATTTTTCAGTGATCCAAACATTGCTATGATAAACATCCATTGTTACATACTTGTCTTACTGTTTTCTTAGAATAAACTCCTATGAGAATTGTTGAGTCGCTTTTTTAAAACTTATATACAGATTTTCAAATTTACCTCAGGAAAAAATTTTGACACTCCAAAAGAAGGGAGATAGGTGTGTGTGTGTCACACATGATAGCTAAGATAATTGCACTACTAATTTCTGTTCATTAAAAGGAACAATTAGTGTTTATGTTGTTTGATCAATTTTATACTCCTATATCTAGTAATCTGAGCAACTATTTTGAAGATAACAATATGCAATATAACAGCCATTGTTAATTTCCTATCATCTTGTTTTGAAATTGTGTAATTTTTTTATTATTTTTAAAATTTTAAAAAACTTTAACATTCCCAGCAAAGTGTACATTTTCCCACTTGTTACCAGTAGTGGTTGTTATTTATTCTAAGTCTTTGTCTCTGTGGGGACAATGGCATTTTGTTGTTTTATAAGGTTAATTTGTCTTTTTCTCTATTATTAGCCATTTATATTCATGAATTTTTCATTCTCCTTATCCTATTTATTTGTAAGAGTATATTCATTTTATTAAGGAAACATTTATTAATGAAATAAAATAAAATATAAATATAGATAGGAAACCTCAGAAAATTTACATACAGATAAATCTTTTATATATGAAAGTCCAAAGTAATCCTCTACTAAAAGAGCACTAAATATATAAGACCCAACCAGTATAAAAACAATGGAAGGTGATCTCTGTGTCAGGTGAGAGAGAAGCAAAGTGAAGAGCTCACAGTAAGGAAACCAGCACTAGTAAGGGATTGCTTTTGCAAGCAGTGTCTTTGGGTTCACCTCAAAAAATGCTTTCTTCTTATGTGAACCCTGGGCCACTTTTGCTTTTCTTCTGTAAAAGTGTATTATGTTATTGAAATAGTTTTTCTTTTACATAGTTTTGTGGAAAAAGAAATTTCAACTTCAAAAACCTACCCTATGTTCAACTATTAGCCAAAGGATATGTTTTTAAAACTATTGTAATTATGGGACACGAAACTGCCAGTCAAGAGAGTTTTGAAACAATTTTTTGATGTTTTTAAGTGTCCGACAAAGAGAAAATAGAATCTCTGTAAATTCATTTAAATCAGAAATTTGCCTTCAGAATGTAAAGATATTTCGCTTAAATTATTTTATTATTTTAATGCTGTAAAACTGTCAAGAGTTTGGTATGATTTTTAGATATAACTTGGTTTGAAAAGGAGTTTATTATAAGAAAAAAATTATCTTCAGTAGAGACAAAGCCTTTTCTCCCTTCTTTTTTTGGCTTAGGTGACAAGAGATGCTAATTTGAGGACAAGATTCCCAACAGAGGGGAATCCCTTGGCAGAAAGCTACTCTCCAAAGGAAGAGGATTCAGTTTCTCTTTAAACTAGGGGGTGGTGAGCTCTAAGCCTAGAAGGAGATCCCTGCTAGCTGGGGCGGGCCAGTGTTCTAGTGCAAACATTACCCTACAGAAGGCCTTAGAGCTCCCTCAGTGGGAGCTGGTGAGTTCTGAGATACACCCCTTTCCTAGTTCTCTGGAGAGGGTGAGATGTGATTCCAAGGAGGTAATCACTTTTGGCTCAGGGTCACAATGTTCCCCTTCGCCTTCATTACTAATAACAGATATATAAGGTATAAGTACTGTGAACCTAATTTCTTGCCTGATCCTTTTCCCTTCATCTCCAGAACATAGATCACACATCTACAAAGTGAATTTGAAACAGATTCTTATCTTGAATGTGTAAGGGCCTTGAACCCTTTTGTAGTGCGCGTGTAGACAATACCTTTTGCTCTTTGTATTTCTGAGGTAAATGTGGATATGTGTGTGGACATAGTCGTGTGTTTACCTGCTCAAAACGATACTCTTGATGAAAGGAACCGCTGTTTGAATAACTGTCTTGGAAGGACAGAGGACTGGCCGGTCAGCCCACCCGTGTGTGATCACATGTATGATTATGTGTGGTGTTGCTGATGAAAATGCAGATGTTTCAGTGTCCGTTTGCCTTCGACTCCAAAGACCTGGCAGTATAAACAATGGCTGGGCTGGTGGTAGAGAACCCCTCACAGGTATTCCTCCAGGGATAATGAAAATAGGAGAGCTACTCCCGAGCCAAGTTTCTTTTCTCAATCAACAAACATTTACCGAGTATCTGCTGTCTACCAGACATCTATTATCTATGCCAGACCTTCATCAGAATCCATTCCTCGCTAACAGCCTCATCTCCCCAGCCCTTCCCAAACCAGTGTAGATGCACAAGGTCCTTACGCTACTGAAAACATTTGGGTTGTTCCCCCATTAAGACTTAAGTCTAGTATCTCCTTTCTTGAAGACACTAGCACAACAGGGTTTTATTGGCAATAACCTCTTTTTATATACTAAAATAAACCCAAGATGGAAATTTTAGAGAAAGAAGAGCTTATATCACAGGCACTTTCTCACATTATTGTGAACACATGAACGTTGTAATGACTGGGTGTTAATTCCATTGTACGCTTCAATTTCTTAACATTCTTCCTATTATAAACAATGCTAAAAGGAGCATCTTTGTTTCTCAAACTTTGTTCACAACTTGGTTTGTTTCTTTAGGGTTCAGCTGTCAAGTCACTTGTTTATGAACATTTCTTAGGAGCAGTAATCTATGTTGCGAGGCCTCTTTTCAGAGCATTCATAGCAGTTTATTTCCAGGGAGGGTCTAGTTAGTGTTCCTGTCCTGGTGCCCTAACCTCACTGAATATTGGAAACTTTTAAAATCTTCACTGAGTTTTTTTTTGGTCTTATTTTTATTTTTCTTATTACTGCTAAGACTGGATATTTTTCATACTCTTATTAGACATTTCCAGTTTCCCTTTCATGAATTATCTGTTTATGGACTTTGCCCATATTTCTGTTGGAAAACTTGTGTTTTTCTGATTGACTTGCCTGAACTTTCATGCACATTAAGGACATTAACATTCTGTCTTTAATATGTATGGATCATATTTGGGCTAGAATACTAGGAGTATATAATTTGTATAACATTATCATAATCACTGACAGAGTAACTTGCATTTTTAATAAGGCCAGTTTATATTCCTTTAAGAGGTAGTTTTCAATGTTTAAAACTTAATACATATTTTAGAAATAAATATAGGGAATACCTGTCCTTGTAATATTCAATGTGATGGCCCTTCTCATGTCCTCATTACAAAACTGTGAGCTCTGTTCCCAGAGCAAGTGCGTGAGACAGGGAACGAGCTACTTGGAAAGATACTGAACTCCGGGTAAAAGTCCAGCAATCCTGGTTTCCCCCCTTCAGCTTCCTGCACCTCTGAGTGGCAGCCCCTGATATGTTCTCTTGTCGTTGTAGACAATTCTTCCTCACTCCAGGAAGATGAGGAGGTAGAGATGGAAGCCCTCGGCTGGCCCACCAGCAGTCCGCCCGTGAACGGGCACCCCGCCGCTCCAGTGACCTCTGCTCATTTTCCCAGCTGGGTCACTTTTGATGACAACGAAGTCAGCTGCCCTTTGCCGCCAGTCACCTCTCCTCTGAAGCCAAAACTGCCACCAGTGGCACCTGTGACACCAGCTGTACCTTATAACTCCACTGGATCATTCAAGAGGGACCGTCCCAAGAGCACTTTGATGAGCTTCTCCAAAGTTCAGAAGCTGGACATTTCCTCCTTAAACCATCCATCCTCTGTGCCTGAGGCACCACCTTGGAGGGCCACCAACCCTTTCCTGAATGAGACGCTGCAGGACATACAGCCCTCCCCCATCAACCCTTTCAGTGCTTTCTTTGAGGAACAGGAGCGGCGCGCCCGGAAGAGTTCCGTTCCCAGCACCACAGGCAAAGGCCGAAGAGATTCCCTCATTGTTATCTACCAGGACGCCATCAGTTTTGATGATTCAAGCAAAAACCAGCCCCACTCTGATGCTGTTGAAAAACTGAAACAACTCCGGATTGACGAACCCAATCACTTCAGCAGCGCCACGCTACCTGATGATGACCCAGTAGCCTGGATGGAACTAGATGCTCACCCACCTAGCTCAGCACCCACTCAGCCCAGGGATGGCTGGCCAATGATGCTCAGGATCCCTGAGAAGAAAAACATCATGTCCTCCAGGCACTGGGGACCGATCTACATCAAACTGACAGACAGCGGTTACCTGCAGCTATACTATGAGCAGGGCCTAGAAAAACCATTCCGGGAGTTCAAGCTGGAGATCTGCCATGAGGTGTCAGAACCCCGGCTTCAAAACTATGATGAGAATGGTAGGATCCACAGCTTGCGGATAGATCGCGTCACCTACAAAGAGAAGAAGAAATATCAGCCTAAACCTGCTGTAGCCCACACGGCAGAGAGGGAACAAGTGATTAAGCTGGGCACCACAAATTATGATGACTTCCTGAGCTTCATTCGTGCAGTTCAGGACCGACTCATGGATCTGCCAGTGTTATCAATGGACTTGAGCACAGTTGGCTTGAACTATCTTGAAGAAGAGATTACAGTGGATGTCAGAGATGAATTCTCTGGCGTTATACGCAAAGGAGACGACCAGATTCTCCAGCACCATGTTTTGACTCGGATCCACATTCTGAGTTTCCTTTCCGGGCTTGCAGAATGCCGACTGGGCCTCAATGACATTCTCATCAAAGGAAATGAAATCGTTTCTCGGCAAGACATCATGCCCACCACCACCACCAAGTGGATTAAACTCCACGAGTGCCGTTTCCACGCGTGTGTGGAGGAGGACGTGTTCAGCAGCTCTCGGGTTATTCTCTTCAACCCTTTGGATGCTTGCCGGTTTGAACTAATGCGGTTCAGGACAGTGTTTGCTGAGAAGACCTTGCCCTTCACACTCAGGACAGCAGCAAGCGTCAACGGGGCAGAAGTGCAGGTGCAGAGCTGGCTGCGCATGTCAGCTGGCTTCTCTTCCAACCGCGACCCTCTCACTCAGGTGCCCTGTGAGAATGTAATGGTGCGTTACCCAGTGCCCAGTGAGTGGGTGAAAAACTTCCGCAGGGAAAGTGTCCTAGGGGAAAAGTCTCTGAAAGCCAAAGTGAACCGAGGGGCAAGTTTTGGCTCAACTAGTATCTCTGGCTCTGAGCCTGTCATGAGAGTAACTTTGGGAACTGCCAAGTACGAGCATGCCTTCAACTCCATCGTGTGGCGGATAAACCGACTGCCTGACAAGAACTCAGGTAGGTAGTGCTTTCTCCTTCTGGAAACGAGCGTGTGGTTACTAAAGAGCCAGGGTCACTCTTCCACATCTGTTCCTCTGGGAAGAACTCGCTTTATTTATTGATGGGAATGGTGATGGAGAGGCAGGGGACCAGAACAGTAGAAATAGTTACACAGAGTAAATGCCAAGGGTAGCGACCCAGCCCCACCACTTTTCCACCCCCTGTTGTCATACTTCTTTCATAGAACAGTGTATTACTCCGCTCATTCGAGCTACGAAGCAGCTTTCCAGGACAGCTTCTGATTTTCTGTTCTTTTGAGACTCATTAAAGTATTAGCTGTGGTGCTGGAAGCAACCCATATCCAGATCCTGGAAGGCTTCTGGGTTCTGCAGAAGCACCTCTGACTGTGCCCCGGATGAAAGTGAAAGGCATGTTTGTGGCCAGTCGCATACACAGGGCAGCTGAGAAGTGAGATTTCTGATCTAGCCTGTCAGCTGTAACAGCTCAGCTCAGGGCTTGGCGCTGGGACGCAGGGATGGGCAAGAGGCAGGATTATCAGCAGAATATGGAGGTCCGAAAGGTCCAAGGTTCCTTCCCATAAAAAGGAAGGGGAGGAATGTTTGATTTAAACGAACACACAGAGCAACTTACCACCCCTGGTCGGCCTGCCCACTGCTGTGGGGGATGCTGTTGTGCTTGAGTGAGTCCAGAAGGCAGTTACTTTCCTTGTGGGTCCACTGAGATTTAGTGAAATGACAAAATGAGGCAGCAATCGAAGTAGCTCTTAACAGCTTTATTTCTCAGAGTATATCTGGGTGATGCCAGCAGCAGGCAGCAAGCCTGTGACTCCATGAGCTCTTAAAGCTCTTGTCTCATTTAGAATAAATTCTGCCCACTTGTTAATGAAAGTGGGTTTACTGGAAAAGCAAAAAGAATAAGCTTTGGCAAGCAAGACTCCTGACGGAAGTGTACAACCAGGCTTTTTTCCATGGTCACCGTTAAATCCTAAATATATACCGATCGTGGACCTGTCTTGCTCTGCGTGTGGAGGGACTGAGGAGACAGTTGAGCTTCTGTGTTTGAGGCTTGGTTTGCTACCTTCTATTTCTAAGCAAACAGAATTTTAAAACAAAGTCCCCTTTCTGTGCTTGCTTACTCATTTCCCCTGAAATCCCAGTACCTGGAGAAAGTACTGTCGCTTCTGTGTCAGTCAGGGGGCCCGTCTGACTTGACAGGGAAGAGAAAGCCTCCTTCTCTGGCACAGAAGCCTTAGGAAGAGAACGCTGTGGAATACTGGGCTTTCCCACTCTTCGTTCTCCATAGCTGAGGAAGAAGATCCAGGGGACGAACTGACCTGACTCATCTACAGACATACAGCCACGTCCAGGAGCTTTTTCTCAGGACTACCATTTCTCTTAATAGAAAAAGTCAAATGGACATACACTTGAAATAATTTCCACTATAAGAGCAGAGGTTTGCAGTGTTTCCCAGTGCATATAAACATATCTTAAAATAATTTAAAATATTTAAAAGTATTGTGTCATGGTGCTTTTGGTTATTAAGCAACAAAGACTAACCTTGCATAAGAAAAAGGTTTGAATGAATATAAATAGCTCAGAGAACTGAAGGAATGGATAGCTCAGTCCTCAGAAAGGACAGTTCTAGAACAGCCCTGGTAACAGAAGGTAGTGGAAGTCTTCTCACGTGCCCCGTGCCATTTGGCTGGAGTCGTGGGGAGTCTAAAGCAGTTTGACTGCTGCAAGCACCAAGATGACATGCACAGCCGGGGAAGATTATTTCCTAAAGGAAGAAAGAGGAAGAAAGTTTGCTACCAGAAGGGAGGGGAAATGGACCAGGCCCAGAAAATGTAATGTGTTCAGCAAACATTTTCCTCAGTGCTTTTCTAGTGGAGAGTTTTTCTTAATTTTAGGAGGTGCCAGAACAACTCCTGCTGTTTCTGCGTGTTGCACCTCAAGAAAAGAAATATTCTTTCCTGCATAGGTAGCTTTCTTTGGTGGAATTCCAGTTCTCATTAGACCAGGTAAAGAGATAACAATTCCAGGCTTAGCTTTTATGAGGGAAAAATCTGAACTTTAATGTTTTCTCTATTTCATCAGGGAGGATGATACAATTTGTGGGTTTATTTAGTTCACTACCATGAGTTAAACTATGCCATATTTCCAAATATACCCCTCTGTCCATCAGCCTTGAACATCTAATAGCTGGGGTTTTCAGAGTTTGCTGTGAATGTGCTTTGGTGGAATGAGAGGAAGGAGTCACTTCTGCAAAGGAAATGACTTCTCAATATCCCAACAATGTGCAAATGGAGGTAATTAGGTAAAAACAGTTGCCTAAATTGCCACTGAAATTAGAGACTCTGCTATTTATGTTACAGTAATGTAATCCCACAGCAATACAATGAGAAGAGTTTAAGACGTAGTTTGGAATCAGAGTCAGATCTGAGTTGTACTCCCAGCTCTACCACCTAAGGGCAGTGTGACCTCAGGCAATTTACTTAACCCTCGGAGAAACCCAATTTTCCTCATCTGTTAAACCAGGCTATTAATACCTAGATTGTTCAGATTGAAATTAGATAATGGTTTTAAGTGCTCAGCACCGTATCTGGCCTGTAACAAATACCTAATAAATGATACTATATAATTATATCTGTGATACACAATTAAAAAGATGGACTCATTTTTTTATCATATGAATTTTACTGTTATCTCTTACTTAAATTCCTTCCCTAAAAAACGGTACCAGTTTTTTGATTAATTTCCTAAAGTCTTACTCTTTACAAGTAATTGTTGAATTATGTTACGTTTATGAAACAGCAAAACAAACACTTCAGTCTGTAGTGTTTTCCTTAGAGAGTGGGTGTGTATCTCCTTACTCTCTGAGACTGAAAAGCCCTGCCCAGACCAATGAAGAAAATTGGAATTGTTTACTTGGGGAAACTAGGGTAACCAAGGGACTGTTGGGTTACATAGTTAAACCAGAGTAGTTTGGTGTTGTTTATGCATAGCCCATTGCTAAGGGGGCCCCTGCAGCTTTGCTCTCTCTGCAGTCACCTTACAAAACTGGTGCTGGGGTTTGGGGACCGTGAGGTTCTGACACAGGCACAGCCCGGCCACATTGCTGAGTTCATTTTTTAGCTCTGCCACTTTCTAGCTGCGACTTTTCCTCCAGAAGCCTCCGCCTCCTCCTGTGGAAAGGGGTCGTTTCAAAGATTCAGTTGGAAAACCTGTGTAAAGCATTTTGCACAATGCCAGGCACAGGGTCCTCAACAAGTGTTTCTGACTGTGTCTCGGGAATGACAGTGATGCTTCTGCCTTCACAGTCACAGAGATAAGCTCTCCTTTTCTTCAAAAAACAAACTATTAATTTTCAAACAGAAACCCTAAAATCGCCATCCATATACAGCAGAATTACCCATCGGCTTACAGAATGACAGAGCAGCAAGGGGCTGTGTCTGGCTTTGTGCGGCTCACCCTTCCAGCGCCCCACCATTTCTCTACTTTACAGAGGAGGAACTAAGGGGTGCCGAGGGCAGAGGTGCGTAGGGAACCTGCCGCCTAGGAGAGCGGGAGGTCAGGTCAGGCGCTCTGGCTGTGGCTCACGGTTCTGTCCAGCGCCCCACGTACTTCTTAGTGCTGTGTGTGTGTGCTGTCTGCAGGGTTTTTGTCACGAACATACATCATTCCCTCATGGAAACGTGCCAGAAGCACTTTTGAGAATATGAAAAGCTATTTTAAAAATGCATCTGTCAGAGGAAAGCAGTGATTTTGCTCCAGGTGGCTGTCACCGATGTCTTATTAGGAGCTAAGTGCTGATCCCTTTCGTTCTGTTCTTCCGATCTATTGTCCCCCTTTCTTAGTTGTCCTGTATGCACGTATCGTTCTGACTGGAGAATGGCCTGTTTCGGAGGCTGTGGGTTTTATTGCTAGGATACCGGGCTGTGGTAATCAGATGGGGTCATATCAGAGGATCTAAGGAACCCAGAGCTGGCGAAAACCCTCTCCTCACTCAGCGCTGGAGTTTCTGAAGACTGGCAGGTGGCAAGTCTGTAGGTTTCCTTTGTTATTGAGGTAGCTTTTTTTATTTTTTGACTTCATCCCGAAGGAAGCTGATCTCTGGATTCCTTCTCTCCTTTTTAGCTTCTGGCCACCCGCACTGTTTCTTTTGCCACCTTGAACTTGGCTCTGACCGGGAAGTGCCTTCCAGCTTTGCCAATCATGTGAATGTCGAGTTCAGCATGCCCACGACCTCTGCCTCCAAAGCTGCTGTAAGATCCATCTCCGTGGAAGACAAGACGGATGTGCGGAAGTGGGTCAATTATTCCGCGCATTACAGCTACAAGGTAGCCTTGTGGGGGCGTCTGGCTGGTGTTTCCAAGTCCGTTTGTTCGCCCACAACTCTCCCTTCTTCCTTTTAGCAATGCTTAGCATAGGTACCAAGTATTCTCTTACTGTTCTAGAGGACGTTCACGTGCACAGCTACAGGTTCACTCTAGTTTTCATGCGTAATCTTTCTTGTGGACAAAACAAAGGCTGGAAGAAAACAAAGGTGCTGGTTACATATAGGAGTATGATATCTCTGTCATTTTGGACAATGAAAAATCGATGATTATTATTTATAATGAATTTATATTGGCCTTGGATTCAATCCTAATAACCCTCCCAAAAAAAAGATTAAAGAGAGATTTTGAAAAGTGATTTAAGAATTTTCTATTTACCATGATACCCTTACATTTATATGGTGATTTATTGTTCTGAACATTTCCTTCCTTGTGTGGGCCAAAATATTTAACTACCAAATAGAATGAATGCTCCATCTTGTGGCCAGGGAAAACATAGCACTTCATTCACACGCGATCTTATCTTTGTTATCCTCTAAGTTCAGTATTATTATTTTTTGGTACCAGGAATCGAACGCTTGCCGGGTAGGCACTTGTGCCGCTGACCTATATCCCCAGCCCTATCCTCTAAGTTGAGCAATATAAATATCCAGGTGCTGAGAGGCACAACCTTAATGATATTACTCAAAGGATTCCGTTACTGAGTTATCAGAGGCCTCACTTGAGGTGTGTTACTGTGCAGGCAAGATTGATTTATTGATTCCTCTGTAAAGACAGTGACTGTTTTGGAGAAAATATGGCAGAACTGTAGATGCGCCACTACTTACCAGTTTGGAAGCTTCTAAAGCAGATACAAGTATTCGAATGGGCTTAATAACCAATTACAAGGGAATTTATTCATTTGGTAAGCCTTTGTGAATTGCCTTTTGTATTTCTACATTATTGGGTAAAATGGTACAGATGTTGCTCCACCCTGTGGAGCCCAGAGTAGCGCAGCCAGACAAGCATACGGGTATGGTGGATGGGATCACGGGAGTCTGCTTCGTGAGTCACATACCGAGAGACCTTGCAACAGCTGTGCAAGGCAAAGACTAAGAGTTTCCCAGCTGGGCTGTGCGGAAGAGGGAACTGCCAACCAGTGAAGAGCATGTGCAGAGAGTCACGATGTACCCAGAGCTGTAGCTCTAATGTGGCTAAAGCTCAGAGAACATTAGCGAAATTACAGAGAATCTGAAAAAGGCCTTGTGAGGTTCTCTTTTGTTTATTTGCTGCTTTTTTCTTCCTTCTGATGTTTTTTTTCCAACTTTTATTTCGGCAGGTGGAAATTGAGCAAAAAAAAAGTTTGAAACCAGAGTTTGCAGGAGATGAAACAGAAAACCCCAAGGAGTGTGGGGTGCAGTGAGAAAGCCCTGCACGTGCTAGGCTGTCTTCTGAACTGCCGGATTAAGTCAGCACCTGCTGTGCCGCTCTGTGTTGGGAACAATCTGTCAGAGATCTTCCTGTTTGCAGTTACCTGTCTTTTAATAGGAATTCCTGAAGTGGTTGCTTAGAAGAGGCCTTTTGACCAGGATCGAGCCTGAAGCTTGTGGTTCATCTGACTTTTGGAGCTTTCTGTATAATTAAGCTTTCTCGTCTCATTTCTGCTTCTGTCACAGTGTGAGTATGGTTTGTTAAGACTCTGAAAGAGTCCAGAAATGCAGCTCTAGTATCATCGTGGGCACGATTTCTTTCTGATACTCATCTGTCACCCATGAGTTTCTGGAAAACATGGTTTTGAAAAGTTTAGGAATCCATTTCTGTCACTTCCTCTAGAAAAGACTCAGAAAAGATTTAAGACAAATTTCCTTTTTAGGTCTACTAGACCTTCGTTAGATGTCACCATTCTTTAAATGTTAATGCTGTGCAACAGAACTCTCCAGATGTCTCTCCCCTGGTTGTAGGTTATTTAGATTGAAACATTTTGTTTTCCTTTCTCTTAGGTTTCAGTCACAGGATTTATTATCCTGAATCTCACTAGACAATAAGAAAGGGCCCAAGTGGATTTTGAAAATTCTGTGGATTGCATTTGGTTGACATTCTGTTGAGAGGAAAGCAGAATTTGGCTTATTTCTCTTCATTTTGAGGAAGAGGGATGTTAACTGTAAGATTACATTCAGTTCAGGAGGTATCTTCTGTCTCAGTGAATTCTCACATTCATACTGAAAAATTTAGGCCCCTTCTGATTCCTGAAACAAATACCTCAGGCATTTGTCAGGGGCGTTTGGGAGTTCTTTTTATACCTCATAGCCTAGACTGTTGCATATCTCTTTAACGTGTACTTTTTAGGAAATTTAAGCTGAAAAGGAGATTTCAAAAGCTGTTTTAAACTTTGGATAAGCTCTCGTAAGTGCAGAGCTTGATAATCACAGTATTGCAATAAATTAAAAAGGCAGACTAGGATAATGATAGGGAAAAGCCATTATTTCCCTGTGGCGTGAACACTAAATTCGGTTTCCAAGAGTCAGGACATTCAGTCAGTCTTTTTTCTCTTCATTTTATTTGAACCTTGGTGTTTTATGATGGATAGAATGAGGTGAGAGAAAGCACATTTTATCTGATTTGTAGATGATCCAGAAGTAGGCACTATGTCAAATTTTTCATTGACGGATTCAAGGTTAATTTATTCAGTGAACGTTCATTGAATTATAACTGTTACTGACACTAGGTTATAGAAATCATTACAATGTTGTGAAGTAGCTTAAGACTGAAACTAAGTGGAGGAGACTGACTAGGCATTAATCAGATACTCTATGAGTTTTTTAAAAAAGCAACCCTCTATGTACAGACTGTGTGTGTGTGTGTGTGTGTGTGTGTGTGTGTGTGTGTGTGTGTTCGTGTTCATGTGTGCTTTGATGAAAAGGATGTTGGGAAGAACTGGTTTATAGCCACTCAGACAAAGACACTTTCTTAGGGAAAGGGAGTTCAATTTTGGATTGGAAGTGTACCACGGCTATCAGAGCTAATGTATTCACCCTGTGTTAGCAGAGGTTTAGCAGTATCTATGTGATGTACTGGTCAGTTTGTATCTAGATGCAAGGTGGGGTTCAGTTATAGATACTGTATTCTGAAAGAAATCTGAATAAGTTGCTTGTGTTCTTTGGTTGGTGACCAGGGTTGTGAAGAGTCTTACTATATAAGGAGCAGGAATAGCAAACCTTGAGGAAAAAAGATATAACTAGGAAGGGGTACAGAGCTGGAAGGAATGATACAATAATAACTGCCTAAAGGAAGAAGAAGTAGATTTACGAGTTTTAAAGAGCAATAAACCCAAGTAGTAAAATTTCCTGTTTTTGCAAAATGCCCAAACATTAAAATGACTATCCCAGATGCTGTGAGAGGGACTCTCACATTGAATTTTCACCAGCTGATGACCAAGATTTTTTAAAAACGGTCTCAACAAGAATAATACTCTAGCTCCTGCCATCTTTTTCCTTCATGTTTTCATGCTGCTTGAAATACAGTGGAGCCCCTAAAAGATTTGCCAAGGGATTCCAAAGCATATCGTTCCCCGCGTTGTACTGAAGACACTAAAGACTTCTCATAGACTGCCCAGATGGGGCGAAGCATTGGCAAGGGGAGTGAAGGTCATCCCAGCACCTTCCTCGCCCAGGCTTAGCGCGGTGGCAAGACCTCTGCCTCGCCTGCTAGCATCACACGAGTATTACTTGTTGGGTCTTCTTTTTCGACCGTGATTAATTCTCATTGCCTTTTATTTCACCTGAACTTATTTTTTGTTTGTTTGTTAACCAAGAGGTGGGAAAATCCCTTCTATACTATCTGCATTTGGCAAGCAAATTAGTAATAAATTTTAAGAATGTTCTACCTTGATATCATCAACTTTGTTTTGATTCTACTATTTTTAGTGAACTAATTATGGGTAACATACAGGGGTTGGGGAATCTGATACAATATATTTTTAGTGTTTTACGAATAACCTACAAAAAAATCGCAGGCAGATAACCTTTTTGGTGTGTAGAATGTAAAATTGCCATTCAGAACGTGGGTTTTTTTGTGGTTACAAAAAGTTTTACACTATGATATCAATAATGTGAAAATATTAAAGGTGAATTCATATGAACTAGATGTCATATGGTAACAAGAGCTATACTTTGAGTCTAGGGCTTCCTGTTTAACTTTACAGTAAAAAAAGAAAATAATTACATTCATTATGATACGTCAAAGAAGAGAACGTGAGGCATTTTGTGGGGAACATTAAACCTCTTCTGCCTGCTCTTTTTTCCTATCAAAAGCTACCACTTTGTTCATATTAAATATTATCTGGACAGGTTCATTGGTTTTTTAATTCTCACCTTCCTACCTTTCTGCATTATTATGGGGCTTGTAACCCTTAAGGACATTTTTTTATTTAAAACATTTCTTATTTGAAATGAGACTAACTTCTTTTCAAATCCAGTGGTTAGGAGGACTCTGTTTTCCAAGAAACTCATATTCTGTGAAATGAGATGCATGAAGACAAGTTATGTCTCTAACTCTTGTGTGTTCCATACCTTGCACAAAGCTCGGAGTACAGTAGGGGTCAGTCACCTTCAATCCTTCCTGGCAGGGCAAACATATTCATGAAACAAAGGGAAATAACTAGGCAGTCACTATACGTTTATTGAAAGGATGCTGACCCTGAGATTCTGAGAGTACTTAACTGTTACTTACCAACAAATACTAATATTAAAGCAGTGAATTAGCTTTCTTTTCCAGGAGGATTTCAATAATTTTGTTCTTTAATTCCCACTTCCAGTGTCAAGACTTAAGCACTTAATGTGTTGCTGAACTTGAACTATGATGTATCTTATTCGTACTGGGAAATATTTTCTGTGCCCACAGGTAAAGTAGCACAGATGCTGCCTATAATCAGATTATTGATTCAGTTCTCCTGCTGAGAGTCAAACCACACCTATGAGCCTAAACTTTGCACTTTACAGTGGTCAGCGGGAGAAATGCATGTAGAATGGAATTTGACAGCGGGTGCGGCCAGTCTTGGCGGGCCAGTTCTTTGTTTCCCCGTGTTAACCACTGACTGCTGTTACTGCACATTTCCTTTGTCTCCATATAAGACGGAGGCCTGACATTAGGAACGCTGAATCTTGTCAGACGAAATCAGTATTTCACAGCTGACTTAGGTTTTGTAAGTCAGTCGCAGAAAAGCAGAGAACGGGCTGAAAATATTTTCCTTAATTTGTGTGAGTAGGAAACACTGCCACCCAACCTGCTTTTACTGTTTGGAATGGTAATTGTAACTCTTCTCAGAAATACTGTGTTAATCCCAACATATTTAGAGCTCGGGTTAAGAATGCAATCTAACAGGAAACTCAAACAAAACTAACAAAAATTTTTAAATCATGTAGTAAACAATAAATCTCCAACACTTCATTTCAACTTTTTTTTTTTATTCTTTTGTGGCACTGTAGAGTAAATCCAGGGCCTTCTGCATGCTAGGCAAGTGTTCTGTCAGTGAGCTACATTCCCAGTCCCAACTCTTAATATCAGAGCATTCTCACCAAGTTTCTAAAGATGTCTAAAGGTGTCCTCTGCATGCTACAAAAGTCTAAGTACCAATTCTCTGCAAGTCACCATTTCTGTACTGTACTCTTTGTAAATGAGACAGGTCAGTACCAAAATAATAAATAATAATAACAATGTTTCCCATATAGTAACTAAAGCAAGAATGTGGGATTTTCACTTCTACTGTGCCTTAGTAAATCTGCTTGAGAAAATCTAGTCCTTTGTTTTGAGTATTGAGAAAGAAAAATGCGTCACTCAGTGTGCACTTCCAAGCTTGCCTGTAAAAGCAGGAACTTTCCACATTAACATGTTTGGCAATGCCTGGAAAAAGGCAAGTAATAACTGGATATAATACAAGAAGCAAAACTAAGAAATAGAAATTGAATGTGAAGCATATAATGAGATGAAAATATAGCACTGGCTACCAGTCTTCAAAATATTTGAACTAGAGGCCATTTCTTAAAGCTAAAAGTAAGAACCTATTGGGGGGAAAAAAAGAGAGATTTCATAGCAGGGATAAACAGTAGAATTGTTCAGCTCAACAAATATTTATCATGTCTGCTCTGGTCAAGGTGCTGTGCTAGCCAGCTTCCCTGAAAGGATCAAAGGCTGAGCACAAGGACACTGAGGATTGTCTGTATGAAGTCCCAGTTCAACTTCAGTTTCCAGAGAGAGAGACATGTGCTCTTTCCTCAGATACACTTCTGACCACTTTCTGGGATACTCCATATACTTAGAAAGCAAGAGATTGAAGTTTTGCAGATGGGGAAACCCAGCTGGTTCGTCTTTTCCTTTCCATGTCTTTAATCTTTACCAACTACCCAGAGGACAGAACAAAGAAAATCCTGTGAGCCTATATTTTGCACTTGCCTTCAAAACACCAGTTAAAAAGGAGGATCAACGAGGATGGTGAAGATCTGTTGGAATGCCTCTCCGGACATTCCGTGGGCATCACCCAGCCCAACTGGTGTGAGTGTGAAGACCAGACAGCCCTCCAAGGTGGGTGTTAGGATTTAGGTACAACTGGAAACAGAAATAGGAACAGTTAATGTTTAATTGTTTGACCAACCTTACAGGTCTATATTTGTTTACCCGAGTAACCAATTTGAAGATACCAATATGTAATACAACCATCATTAATTTCCTATCACCTTGTCTGAAATTCTGTATTGCTTGTATTGTTTTTGGTTATTTTGTAAATGTGTGTGTGTTTGTTAATGATATCATTCTTTTATCTTTAAAATAAAATAAAAAAAAAAACTGTAACCCACCCAGGAACTGAGGATATTAGCATGGTCCCTGATTTATAGATATGCCCTTTTGTACAAATGACTAAAGGACGGAATATACTTAGTAAACATCCTGGGACTATTTGTAAGTCCCAGGATGAGACAAAGGAACAGTCCCCCAACCCCAACCTCCTCAATGTCTTTTAGTAACACAGAAACATAAAAAATTTAAAAACATGTATAAGCCCCAGAATAGCTTCCCTTATGTGACGTGTTTCATTATGATTTCAATTTCTTTCCTTGTGCTTAGTCAGATGTGATGGACGGATTCCACCTGGATGGAACAAGTAATTCGAGCTCCTTCCTCTTCCTCCCGTGTTGTGCCTTGGGTCACACCCTCTAGCTGTGCACACCGTGTAGTCACACTCACTGCAACCTTACACCGTGCCATTTGCAGCCATGTGCTGTAGAACGGGCAACCTTAGCAGTACCTTGTGGGGTAACAGCTCTCAACAGCAGCCTGTTGGGTTTAAGGGTGTTAAAGCTGGGGTCGAGAGAAGGGAATGATATAAATTCCTCTGATCCTCAGCCAGCATTCATTTAAGTTTCATGTCTACTTGCCAGCAGAATCTGGAGGAAACATTGCCCTATTCAAGAGATTAATCAGAATCAGTACTTTAGCCAGGGGACAACAGGAGTGCCCCTTCTTACCCTGCGTCTTTGGGAAGTCCATGGTGAACTGCAGTGTGAGAGCAGGTGAACCCAAGGGCCGGTGAGCAATTCGGCTCATGCCAGGCTTGTATTTTCCTTCCTTCATCATCCATCCTCATTCTGTGTTATTTCTTGCACTATTGTGGTTAATTTTATGTAAAACAAGTTTACTTTTTTTTTTAGAAAATTAAAATGTGCCTATGTAATAAAAGTCTACACACTGGCTATCTCTGTAGAGGTGAAGTTTTGTTTTAGTTGTTCTACTGATTATACTCTGTAATACCTTTTTTGAACTATGAAAATGAGCTGTTAATAAAATTTTTAAGCAAACTCTCTGTGTCGTGTTTAATGAAGACGGCTATACCAAAGAGTGAATGTCTGTTATCCAGGTCCATCACCCAGTGGCTATGGCCAGAGGTCATAAGCTGACACATAAACAAGGGACAAGTTTAATTATTCTAGTTGAATTTATCATATGTAATTCCTGCTCTGTGCCCACTACTATGAGAAAGTGAATGAAAATGATAAAATCCTTAAGATTTTCTCAAGAAAAAGTACATACACATAAAAAGTGAAAGAATATTAAGGAGTAACAAATAATAAAATTATATTATGTTCCTGGCATATTATCGACGTTCAACAAGGAATTGTTCAATCAGTTTATGAATTCTAGTAACTAATGTCAACAAATTCATCTGTGAAAAAAATCAGTGTAGACTAGAGTATTTACAAAGTTTTCACAGGAGAGATGGCTTTTAGATGAAACCCGGAGGTAGGGGTAAAAATTCGGCTCAGTGGCAGGAGGAAGGGAACTTAGAGCTGGAAAGAAGCAGGAGTAAAACTAGTATGTTGGGCTAACAGGAACCAGCCTGACCTGGGGAGCCTTCCTGCACACCAAGGGGTAAAGTTGATTCGGCTGAGCTGCACTTACGTTTGCGTCAGACCCAACCGTGGACTCAATCCAGCAAACGCTGTGAAGTGATTTTGAGATCCTACCAATAAAGCATTACTCTGGAAAGACTACTCTGTCAAAAAGGTATTTTGTACTATGGGAAAGATTAAAGGCAATAGACATAATTTAAAGTGTTTTTTAATAAAGCAAAAAAGAGCTTTGTGTTTTATATAGTGCACATTGAGCAGGGACATTTTATGGTAAAATACAAGCCTTTATTAGGGGAAAACTGAGATCAGCATTTTGTGCTAACGAGAATACACAGAGTTTTATAACCTACTCAGTACAAAACCGGAGCTAGTAACTTAGATTAAGTGCACAATAGAGTTAATAGCCAGATAAGAGCTTACTATTTTCTATAGTTGAGGGTTGTGGAGAATGTTCTGCCAATTATTGTTCCATCCCGGGTTTGGAGACCTGTCTAGGTTTCACATTGTTACAAAACTTTACCTTCTGGGTCCAGGTGCGCTCACCTACATTCCAGATTTGGGTAGGGAAAATTGAGGATGAGAAAACAGCAGTCTTGGTGTCCTTAGGGTCATTTATCTATCCTTGTCCAGAACTCTTCCCTGCTCTTTGATCACCTTCAACAATTCCTCTCTATTCTCCCTTGCTGGGCAGCTTCCTCTATTCTCAAGACGTAGTGTTAGCAAACACTTGCAGAATTACTTACGTAATGCTTACAACCATTGGTGCAAAGATTTAGATGTATTATTTAATGAAGGTAGCACTTCTCTCCATTTTGTGACACACTACAGTAATAATTCCAGGCAGGCTGATGTTTACCAAAGGTTAGTAATCAGTGGGAGAATCTACAGCACAGAAACAGGAAAGAACAACTGACGCTCAGACATTCCTGCTCCGAGTTTGTTGACCATAGCCCACAGGAGGAATTCCTTATTGAACATCTCTCCTTTGTCTTAACCTGAGTGATTAGATTAACTCTTCAAGTTCCTAAACCACTCTTTCTGACTGCCAAGGGAAAATGGAAAGCTTTTCTTAAAATCTGATGATCTTTAAGGGGGTGTGGTGGCACATGCCTGAAATCTCAGCTACTTGTGAGGCTAAGGTAGGAGAACCATAAGTTTGAGACCAGCATGGGTGTTGTAGTCAGTGTTTACATGGCAATGAATAACACAGGACACAAAATTATAAGATTTTATAATATTCACCCAAAGAGTCAAATGCAGAAGAGTACAATAGATTTATCCATGTACTAGAGACCCAGAGAGTCCAGCTGAGAGCTTGGATCCCATGGCAATGTCCTGCGTGAGTCCAGCTGAAGACCTACAGCCCACGGCAATGTCCTCCACAAGTCTAGCTGGAGGCCTAGAGTCCACAACAATGACTCATGCAAGTCTGTTCCAAGGATCTGCACTGGGAAGGCCCAAAGGTCAGCGATGGAAGCTAGAAAGTCTGTGCCAGCAGGATGAAGGATCTGCGCTTAACAGGCTGAGGGATCTGCACTGGAGACAGGAAGCAGCACTCAAAGGAAGGGCCAGTGCTCCTCAGAAGAGATCTGCAGCCACCCTCAGAAACAGCGAAAGCCTGAGCACCAATAAGAACAGCCAAGTTCATATCAGGAAATCCAGCGTGACAGTCTTCTCCAGGTATTGTCATTCACATATCTGCGAGCCTACTCGTGGATGGCTGGCCTAGGCTAGTTGCATTCACGTCTCTTAGGTACTGGCTGAGAGCTCTGCTGGAGGCTGGGTTTGGCCACGACGTCTTCATCAGAATAAACTTGACCTGTATGCGTCTTGTCCTCCTGGAGTCAAAGGCTTGATGGAATATGTCATTTTCATGGGAAGCAAAAACAGAAAGAGTGGAAACACAAGCTTTGTGAGTCCTGGACTCAGAAGTGGCACACATCTGTCACATTTTTCAGACCAAATCAAACTACATGGCCAGACTCAGATTAAAGTGAAAAGAAAACATAAATACATCTATTTAATGTACTACGAAGTCATAGGCAAAAAAGATTTATGTAAGGACAAAGAACTGGAAACATTAATCTGTCACAGTCTTCTTAATTATCAAATATCCTTATTAGTCCCAGTTCATTTTTTCATTAAGTAAACCGAGTCACAGCCTTTAAAATGTGAGTTTACAGAATTTTTGAAGTTTCTCATGATACTGTTCTTGGAGCTTCTCATGGCTTCCTATCACTGCACACTGCCTAAAAGAAGGGCCTTTTGGAAGATGTTTATGTTCATCTCTTTACCTGCCACACCACGACAGACTGAAAGGATACCAGGATACCCAGTCTTTGTATTTTAAACTGGTTCCTGATTTTCCAGTGACCCTCAGGATCACTGTACCAGTATGTCTCACATCACCGTGTGACTCATGCGCCATTGGGGCATGCATCATTTTTCCCGATACCACGCCAGTCATCCGTGCGGATGGCTTCCTCTCCCACTCATAATGTCTGAGATGCATTAGGTTAGCAACACTCTTTAGCTATAATGTCTTCTGAACTTTTCCTGCACTTAATGCTCTCCCTGCAAGAAACCCAGGTGTCCCCTAGGACACTGCTTGCCCTGACAGTCCACTTAAAGGGGTGCCCTTCTTCTCTTTATATCACGTACCTCTTGACTTGATGATAAGAGGTAAGATCAGTATACTCTTTGCTTCCTATTACAGCTAATAAATTGCTGTCCTTCCTCTTGAAAAACTTACATCCTCTGAGGTCTGTGCTTTTAGATACAATTCCAATTTCTGCGAGCCTGCTGACTTCGAAGTCTTCCCCCGACCATTGGTGATTTCAGCACTTAGCACTTGGCTTTCTGTCTTTTTTTTTTTTTTTTTTAAGAGCAGAATATTTATTGAGAGAAAGAAAGCTTCTATCCAAGAGAGGGGCAGAAGGGGGGCCCGAGTGGGTTACCCCTGACTCTGTCTTTGTCAGGGACTTTTATAGGGAAAAACCATGAGGTGAGGTGGGTCCAAGGTAGGGGAAATGGACAAAACTATGGTCCACCAATAAGATTACAGGTATAATTGTCCAGGTAAGACTGAGTGGACTGGGATCAAATGGGAAAGCGAGTCACATAACAAGCGGGCATGCAGAGCGGGGCTTTTCCCATAAGGGTTAGGTCAGGGACTTTTCCCGTAAGGGTCGGGTCAAAGATTCTTCAAGGTGGTCAATCCCTGCTGTTCATCCCTGGGGAGGTATGTGGAGGCATTTGTTTAGTCTTCTGTGCTGAGGTCTGGCCCACAGGTATCTTATCTTCTATGTTGGCTTCTTCGAGGGCCCAGCCCTGTCTGACTGCCTATAGTATTTCTATCTATCTCAGCTGTCTATAACATTCCCCCCTCTGAAGAAGTAACCCGAACTGCCGTGAGGGAGTAACGGGCGATGACCGCTCTGGCTTCTTCAGGCTGAAAGGGGTCGTAGTTGTTGATCGGCAGTCAGAGATACTCTCCAGAGGG
>PVLD010017603.1:0-41417 GCA_004027595.1 Dinomys branickii
ACCTGAACCAAAAGTGTGAACAAATGGACTTAGTAGATGTATACAGAGTGTTCCACCCCACAACATCAGAATACACATTTTTCTCAGCTGCACATGGGTCTTTCTCTAAAATTGACCACATTCTAGCCCATAGAGCATATCTACCTAAATGCAAAAGAATTGAAGTTATCCCATGCATATTATCTGACCACAGTGCAATAAAATTGGAAATTAATGACAAAGAGAACTCCAAAAACCGCATAAACACTTGGAAATTAGACAACTACCTCCTGAGCAATCAGTGGGTCACACAACAAGTTAAAGAAGAAATTAAAAAATACCTACAAACAAATGAAAATGCAAATACAACCTACCAGAATCTGTGGGATACAATGAAAGCAGTCCTCAGAGGGAAATTTATAGCGATGAACTCATATATAAAGAAAACAGAAAGAGAGCAAATAAATAGCCTAATGCTACACCTCAAACTTTTAGAAAAAGAGCAACAAGCCAAACCAAAAGCCCAAAGAAGGGAGGAGATTATAAAATTCAGGACAGAAATTAATGCAATTGAAATGAAGAAAACTCTACAAAAGTAACTGAATCAAAGAGCTGGTTTTTCGAAAGAATAAATAAAATTGATAAACCCCTAGCCAACCTCATCAAAAAAAGAAGGGAAAGAACTCAAATTCATGCAATAAGGAATGAAAAGGATGAAATCACTACAGATCCCACAGAAATTCTAAAGATCATTAATACCTACTTTGAAAATCTTTACTCCCATAGGATAGAAAATTCAGAAGAAATGGACAGATTCCTAGAAATGTACAAATTACCAAAATAGAATCCGGAAGACTCAAAAGTCCTGAACAACCCAATACAATTAATGAGATTGAAAATGTCATTAAAAACTTACCAACAAAGAAAAGCCCAGGCCCTGATAGATTCACAGAAGAATTCTATAAAACATTCAGAGAAGATTTAATGCCAACACTTCTCAAACTCTTCAATGAAATAGAAAAGGAAGCAACTCTCCCTAATACATTTCTGGAGGCAAGTATTACACTGATACCAAAACCAGAGAAGGACCCAGGAAAGAGAATTATAGGCCAATCTCTCTAATGAACATAGATGCAAAGATACAAAATACTAGCAAATAGAATACAGCGAACCGTAAGGAAAATTATACACCATGACCAGGTTGGATTTATCCCAGGAATGCAGGGATGGATCAATATTCGCAAATCAATTAATGTAATACATCATATCAATACAGCCAAAGACAAAAACCACATGATCATCGCAATAGATGCAGAAAAGGCTTTTGATAAAGTTCAACATGCATTCATGTTAAAAACCCTAGAAAAAATAGGAATAGATGGCCTCCACCTCAATCTGATCAAAGCCATCTATGACAAACCAACAGCCAACATCATACTAAATGGACAAAAACTGAAAACTTTCACTTTAAAGTCAGGAACAAGACAAGAATGTCCATTGTCACTACTCCTCTTCAACATAGTTCTGGAAGCATTAGGTAGAGCAATTAGACAAGAGAGAGAAATAAAAGGAATAAGGATAGGAAAGGAAGAAGTTAAACTATCACTATTTGCAGATGACATGATACCATACATGGAGGACCCCAAAAACTCCACAAGAAAACTCCTGGAATTAATTGACAAACTCAGCAGAGTAGCTGGATAGAAAGTCAACACCAAAAAATCAATAGCACTCCTATACACGAACAACAAACAGACTGAGAGAGAAATTGAGGAAACCATACCTTTTACAATAGCATCCAAGAAATTGAAATATTTAGGAATCAATCTAACAAAGAATGTGAAAGATTTATTCAGTGAAAACTACAGCACTCTGAAAAAGCAGATCGAAGAGGATTTCAATAAATGGAAAAACATACCCTGCTCATGGTTAGGAAGAACCAACATTGTGAAAATGGCCATACTACCAAAACTGTTGCACAGATTCAATGCAATTCCCATTAAACTACCGTTAGCATACCTCACAGATCTAGAGAAAATATGCCTTAAATTCATCTGGAACCAAAAGAGACCCAGAATAGCAAAAACAATCCTGGGCAGCAAGGACAAGTCAGGTGGAATCACAATCCCTGACCTGAAATTATACTACAAAGCTACTGTAATAAAATCAACATGGTACTGGCTGAAAAACAGACCTGAGGATCAATGGAACAGACTGGAAGATGCAACCATAACGAAAAACCCACTCAGCTACCTAATATTTGACAAAGGGGTCAACCAAACTCACTGGAAAAAAGATGGCCTGTTTAATAAATGGTGCTGGAAAAGCTGGCTTGCCTCTTGCCGAAAACTGAAAATAGACCCCACTCTATCACCATGCACCAAATTCAGGTCAAAACAGATCACAGATCTCAACATTAAAACAGAAACTCTAAATCTATGGGAAGAGAAAGTAGGTAAAAATCTTGAAGACATAGGAGTAGGCAGAGAGTTCATGAACTAAAATGAAACTGCAAGGGAAACACTTCAAAGAATCAATAATTGGGACCTAATCCTACTGAAAAGTTTCTGCACATCTAAAGAAATCACCAGCAAAGTAAAAAGAAAACCCACAAATTGGGAAAAAATCCTAGCTGGCTGTCCCTCAGACAAAGGTCTTCTATCTAGAATATACAAAGAATTTAAAAATATGTACCTGTCCAAATTCAAAGACCCAATCCAGAAATGGGCATCTGATATGAATACACACTTCTCAGATAAAGAAATAGAAATGGCAAATAAATATATGAGAAAATGTTCCACATCTTTAGTCATTCGAGAAATGCAAATAAAAACAACATTGAGGTTTCATCTCACCCCAGTAAGATTGGCCAGTATTAAAAAATCATCCAATAACAAATGCTGGCGAGGCTGTGGAGAAATCTACTGCACTGCTGGTGGGATTGCAGACTGGTGAAACCACTGTGGAGAGCAGTTTGGAGATTTCTCAGCAAACTAGGTCTAGAGGTTCCATTCAAACCAGCTGTTCCCCTTCTGGGTATTTTCCCAGAAGATCTAAAAACGTCATATTACCATGATATATGTGGACCCATGTTTATAGCAGAGCAATTTGTAATAGCTAAATTGTGGAAGCAACCCAAATGTCCATCCACAGAGGACTGGATTAAAAAACTGTGGCATTTTTGTATAATGGAATATTACTCAGCTGTAAAGAAGGACAGATTTGGGGCCTTTGTAGGCAAATGGTCACAATTAGACACCATACTCATAAGTGAAATAAATCGAAGTACATGTGCAAGCACCGTATTGTGTCACTTGTGTAAGAACCTGAGGTGGGAATATAAACTAAGAGACATGAAGGAAATCTGTTCAAAAGTAAAGAACAGATGGGATGAGGTAAAGGAGAAAAGAAAGAGGCAAAAATGTATGTATGTATGTATGTATATACATATGTGCAGGATGGCTAAGGTGGTTCTACTATTGTCTTATGTCACTTAATGGTAAGGAACAGTTGATGACTGGTTGTTTGATCAATCCTGTATGTCTATATGTGTTTTCCTGAGCATACACTTTGAAGTTATCAATATGCAATGCAACAACTATTGTTGGTTTCCTGTTGCTTTGTCTATAATTCAATTTTGATTATACTGATATAGTGCTACTTTGTGTGTCTTTGTTAATGTTTTCATCTTTTTTTGTTGTTGATGTAGTTCTTTTTCTCTCACACTTTTAAAAAAAATTATATAAAAAATGAAAAAGGAAGGAAGGGATAATTATCTATGTATGTATGTAAGTATGTATGTATACGCAACATATCTAACTTAGTTGTACTACTGACTTAGGTCACTTTATTGTAAGGAATAGTTGATGATTATTTGTTTGATCAATTTTGCATGTCTATATCTGTCTTCCTGAGTATACACTTTGATGTTAACAATATGTAATGCAACAACCATTGTTGATTCCCTGTCACCTTGTCTGTAACTCAGTTTTGAGTGTATTATTCTTATGCTACTTTGTGTCTGTTCATTATTATGTTTTTGTTCTTTTACTTTTAAAATAAAAGTGAAAAAAATGACAAACGGAATTTGTATGTATGTGCAAGGAAAGCTAGGATAGGCATATTGCTGATGTCTGTGGTTTACTGAAAGGAGCAGTCAATGCTTAACGTTTTCTTTTTTCTTCACCAGTTTTGCATGTCTGTATCTGTTCATCAGAACAACTGCTCTTGAAAGCAAAGATATGCAGTATAAGAACCACAACTGAACTCCTACCATCTTGTATGGTGAAGCTTTGCATCATTTCCGATGTTTTCTTTTTTATTTCTTGTTTCTGTCTTCGATTGCTTGATCAGTCTTCCATTCTTACATCTGGTGGACTGAGAAACTTTGCTGATGATCACAGTATGTAATGTAGCAACCATTGCTAATTCCTATCGCGTTGTTTCAAGGTCATGTATGGTTTTTGTGTTGTTTCATTTTTGTCTTCACTATTGTTGTTTTGTTAGTTTTTATCTTTAAAATAAACGATAAAGTAAAATAACTGAAAAAAAAAAGAAACAGTAGTTCAATAACATCCTTAGAAAGTGTCTCTATACCATCTGAAGAAAAATATGTGGAAGTTGCATCCAGAGACATGCATATACAAGACATTTCTCATAGTTGGTTTTAAAATAAAGTTATATTCTGTTACCACAAGTAAGATTACTTAGAAATGTTATGCTATTTTCTGAAGGAGTAAGGAGCACAAAGCCTCATTTATATGGAGTGGTGCTAATCAAATAACCCTTGTGTGGGAGAGCCCTGACACACATGGCATTTTTCACAAGTGATGCAGGTACTATTTATAAGACAAAAGATAGCGACAGCATTACAGGTGATGTGTACTTCTAGGTTAGTTTACTAGTTTTCACCATGGGAAGATCTCTTTTCTCTAGATTTTTCCCCTCCTGTACCTATAGTTGATAACTCTTAGGCATTAAACCTGAGAAAAATATCGTATATTGTTACTTTTATTTTGCGCCAGGCCATGATTGAGATAAAAGGTTTCTAGAGTAACAGTAAAACTGCACATGAACCAGTCACAAATGCATGGATGAAATTAGCAAGTCTGGAAAAGTGGTCCTGTTATTATGCTTATCTCCTCCTCTAATAAAAGCTGTTTACAGAGTATCCCTTTCTTTGAATTTGTGGCTGTGATGGGCCCGGAGTGCTTGGGGTGCTCTCTTGTCCCCCTGTACTTCAGTTCTCATTCCCTACTCTGCCTTCTGTGCAGTTTTCAAAGATCCACTGTTCTTTTTAGAGAAGAGAGTTCAGAAGAACAAGGGTACTAAGCTGAAAGTGGGCCGCCACGCGGCAGAGGCGAGAAACAGCCCCGCTGCAGGAAGAGCGCTATGGTCCTCTTGAGGGCTGTTAAAGGGTAGAACCCTCTCTAAAGATACACATTCCTCTTAAACCAAATTTGTTTCCACATTGATAGTTTCCACTCTCTTGAGCTGCATTGGCAATTATGCCTTCATTCGCTATTTTATTGAACATTGACAATTTATCCTATCGATGATCAGGTATCTGTTAAAATAAACAAATACTCAGTGGGGACTGTGGGTTGCTCTTTTTGTTTTTAAAGCCATACAGACTACAGGTGGATGCAGAATTTAGTGAGTGAATAGAAAGAGGATAGAAGATGAAAAAGTCATTTGTGTTTCTTGGCTCTGAATCTTCTGATGCTTCTAAGCACCCCCAGTTTGTATCCCTTTTCTCTACAGGTCAAATGACTAATCCTTATTTAAATATCAACCACACCTCAGCAGTGCATTCATAAATGGGTCAAGACATGCCCCAACCTCATTTCAGCTGGATTGTCTGAAGAAATTAATTAATACTGATTTAGAATTAAACACCACAAGATTTTATTAATCATGTAGTTAGGTAAAAAAAGAAATTTAACCAATTTTGAGGTAAATTCCAGATCTTCTATCCCTGAGGTAAATTTCAGAAGTCCAGAGAATGCAATATCCAGTGCAATAGTCTTAGGGTATATCTATGGACCCGTAAATGGGAATTCATCCCCTGAAAAGAGTTTAATTCATAGGAAGGAATTAATCCTCAGTTGAAAACATGAAGAGCATTTGATTTTAGTATCACTGATCATTTTTTAACTAAACACAGTGCTTTATTTAAAATGGAAATGATCCATAAATAAAATTGGTATAAGGCTTTGGAGTTAGGAATAGCTTAGCCATAGACACCGGGGGCTGTAGTTAGAAGATAAGGGAAAACTGAGCTTTTTAGATACTTTTTAGGGCCATCTGTGTAGGTTAAATCTTCAAAAGAATAAATTTAGTCTACAAATAAATGAAAACAAGAGTCCAGAGAGCCTATGCATGTCACTTAGTATAATCTGGCTGGTTGGAAATGCTCTCTTTTATGAGAAAAATATGTGCTGGGATCTATGATATGACCAAAAATGGCAGACTTTGCCTAGCTGTGGTCTCCTGAACCACACCGTTATCGCTCACTCAGAGCCCCAAAGTGCAAATGAGTGACCTCTCTGGGGCTGAGCGGTAAACCACGTGGTAGGCTCCGTATGGTCATTATCAACCTACTGTAAGTCATTGATTAGGGATAATAAGAAACAGCAGTAACGATTCAAGATTATTCATATAAAAATGTAATATTCATATGAAAGCAAAACACTGGCTGGTTAGTCCAGAAAAGTTTTGAGTAGAGTGGTGGTCACGATAGGCTGGGGAATGAAGACAGGCTGATGGATGGCTACTCAGTTACAGTTCGATAGGAGTAAGAAATTTGCGGGGGGGGGGCGTCGCTCGGTAGGATGACTACAGATAAAACAGTGCATGATATGGTGTATTTCCAAAAGGTAGAAAGATATTTTGAATGTTTTTATTATGAAAAGGAGATTTATTTCCCTATGATTGTGGTTGGCAGGTATTTCACCTTAAAAATGATAAATGTTTGAGAAAGTTGTGTGTGCTGATATAGAATTATAGTATATGCATCTGTTGAAACATTATACTGTACTCACAATATATACAGTTTTTATGCTTTTATGTATTAGTTAAGAAATTAATTTACATAAAAAGAAAAATTTTAAAGCTGTACCTAAATTGCAACAAAAAAGGAAATGCTTCCATTCCTAAAGTAAAGAAATATCTCAAATCTAGAAATTGTATTACTTTTCTTGATCATATTTATTAAGAATCACAAGCATTAAAGAAGATAAAACCTTTCTCCTCCCATGATGATACACACATCATCATTCTTTATCTATGCAGTGAATATATCTGTTGTTAGCACTATAGTAATTTATAGATTTGCTTTCCCATGTTCTCCCTATTAATAATTTACTTTTCAAAACTCTTTTCCTTTGTAATAGGTAATTGTTCTCCATTGCTACTTGGAATGCTCTGAACATTTTCTGACAGGCTTCTCTTTAAACAAATAGATTTTTTAGTGAAGGTTTACATAAAATGCCTTGCTAATATTTTAAGAATCTATTTTGCCCTTGCTCTTATAGGATATTTTGCTGGATATAAATCTCCAGGTAGTTATTTCTCTTCACCTCTTTGAGTATACTTTGATTTTCTTCTTGATATAGGGGAAAGAAACTCCCAGCCTGCTAGATGTGGGGTATGAGTTCATGGTCTCTAAAATCAGAGACTGCATTCTAGGAACAATGGAGGTTAAGAGCAAAATCTACTTTTTGTGGAAAGAAAGCTATACTTATTGGGGAAAGAAAACTTCTAAGAGAAATAGAGGGGGTCCTGAGTAGGTTACCAAGGACCCCACATTTCTCAGGGACGTTTTTGAGAGCCAAGTCATGAGGTGAAGTGGGTCCAAGTTAGGAAAAACTATAATCAACTAATAAGGTCACATTGATCCAATAGGAAATCAAGGTGGGCATGAGATGGGGCAAAAATATGGTCAACCCATAAGATTACAATTATTCAGGTAAATTGATTAAATGGAGATCCAATGGGGAAGCAAGTCCCATAGCCAGTGGGCATGGCACAGAAGAGGGCTGTTCCTGGAGGCGGTGGGTCAGGGGCTCCTCTTGGCTTCCCCAAGGTGATCTGGACTATCAGTCACTGCTATTTCATCTTTTTCCTGAGGTCTGGCCCTCAAGGGGTGCACCTCCCTAAAGTTGCATATCCTACCTTCTGTACTGACTCCCAGGAGGGCTTTCCTCTACCTGGCTGATTACTGGTACTTAACCTAGCTGTCTATAATCTGATATCTTTGTCAAAAATAGGTCCAAGATTAGTCTGATCATTTTCAATGTCTTTTAGTTATTTGGGATATTTTAAGATTGCGGGGTTTTTAAAAAATTATTTTAGCTTCATGACTGTGTGTATCCCTGCATATTTACTTTTCTTTTCACTACAAACATGGAAAGTTTCTTTTTGGTTTTCAGGTAGGCAGAACAATGAGAAAATAGATCCAGTCTTAATTTGTGATTTCTTTTGAATTCTCTCCAAGGTGCTGATGACGTTTCCTTACTCTTGTTTCTCATCCTGAGCATTTGCCTATGATTGTGGTTGGCAGGAATTTCACCTTAAGCAATAATCAGTATTATAAGTCCCAGTTTGAATACGCAATTGTATGAGTGTTACCATTAATTAAGTATGCAGATAATTCCCCTCTGACTTTTTATAATTATCTGGAATTTACCTCAAAAATTGGTTATGTTTTTTTTTATCTAACTACATGATTAATAAAATCTTGTGGTGTTTAATTCTAAATTAGTATTAATCAAGTTAAATAAAAATGACAAAAAAGCTATGTTTCTAGTTACTTTGAAATAATTATCTTTGTTATCATATATGATTTATTGCCTCTGTGAAACAAGTTTGAGAAATCAAATGCAGATGTTTCAACAGAAACTAATGATGTAGGCTTTTCAAAGACAAATAACTTCATTTATCCAGAATTCACACAGCAAGTGCAATTTCTTAAAAAGGAAAAAAGGAAGTGAATAAATATGAATTAAGTGGAACAAATGTTTTTGAGAAGCCCCAGCAGTTATAAGCCATGATGTAAAAATGCACTTATGGAAAATATATGAACTTATCCTACTAAACATACTCATAGTATAACTGACAGAGAGTTAGGACTGCCAAATAATCCAAATAACATAGGGAAACATTGTAACTCTCAAGCTGCTAGATGTCTGAAATGCTCTCTTTGAGTTTGTGTTCTCTAAAATCCAGGAATGAATTCTACGAACAATGGAGGGTAAGAGTAGGAAGAATTTATTGAGAAAAAGAAAGCTTCTACCTAAGACTGACAGAGGCAGCCTATGTGGGTGGCCCACTGACCCTGCTTCTCAAAGTTGTTTTATTGAGTAAGGCCACGAGGTGAGGTGGGTTCAAGGTGGGACAAAACTATAATCAATCAATAAAATTACTAGTCACTTAATTAATATTGATCCAATGGAAAATCACAGGATAAGAATGAGGTGGGACAAAACTATGGTCAACCAATGAGATTACAAGTATAGTCACTTGGGTAATATTGATGAAATGCTGATCAAATTGGAGAGCAAGTCACGTAGAAAGTGAACATGAGACAGACAAGGACTGTCCAGGAAGAGAGGACTGGTTAAAGAGATTTTGGTCCTCCGCCCCAAGGGGTTTGGTGGCTGTTTGGAATACCAATCCCTCCTGTTCACCCCTAGGGGAAGTACTTGCGAGTAGTCATTCCTCTTTCCTTGAGCCTGGCCTTTACTGAATGTGCCCCTAGCCATAGTTGCCTTCTGTACTGACCTTTCAAGGGCCCAGGCCTGTCTGACTACCTAAAATATTTCTAAATAACTTGTCTATAGCACAACTTAGACTACAACATTAATTTTTATTTTTTCATGGGACACACTCTGGTAAACACGGACTTGCAGAAAACCCTCAGAAAAACATATACTTTAGGGTGCTTTTATATGCATGACTTTCACAACAAAAGAATTAGGTAAAATGTATGTATTTATACATATCTAAAAATGAAAGCTGGAGTGATATTCAGAGCAAAAGTAATAATGGTTTAATGGTATGTATGAAAATAAAAAGAAATGTGCAGAAACCGAATGAATGTTCTAGAGATGCTGCAATGCTTACGTTCTATTTTACTACAATGTTGTGATTTTATAAACAGGAATATATTTCATAAATGACTCGTTTTCCACATATTAATTTCTTAGTTTTCCCATTTAAAAATATCTCTATTCTAGCCTATTTTTCTCCATGTATGTAAATATTTCTGCACTTTTCATTCTCATTGTAATAAGGACATTTAACTCGAGTGTATTTCAAATCTTGACATTTTGTGGTAAACATCATAGATTTTCATCAGCATTGTAATCTCTGGAGATAATTGGTAATGTTTCCATTATTGTTACCAAAAGCACTTTAGGCCATGGGGACATAGGACAGGACTACTCAGAGCTTGTAGAATAATTATGTTTTGTCCCTTTGAGAAACTTCTACTCTGAGAGATTTGCCTCTTAAGACATGAAGAAGAGTCTTCAGTGACTATTTGTGATGATCAGTGTCAAACAGATGGAGGAGTGTTCTTGATGATAAACATGACAAACTGATAGTGGATTACATTTATTTGGTAATTTATTTGAGTTTACAGAGCATCATTTAAATTTATTACCTCACTTATTTCTCAAAAGAGATTCCCCATTTTACACATGAAAGAAATGAAACTCAGAGAAGAGAAAGGAGTGTTCACCTGCAGCGGAGAGTGGCAGCACCAGTGCAGAACTGCTCCGCCCACATCTTATGAGCAGAATACTAGTGTTTGCAGAATAAGTAGAAGCCATAGCTCTTGTCTTTAAGGAACTTGCAGTTGACTTGAGAAAATGACAGATGGTATGAAAGTAACTTGTGTGCATATAAGATGAACTGCAGTTCTGGGGCCAGATAGACTTGGCAGCTCATAAAAAATTGCTTCTTTGAGTTGACTAAAGGCTTATGTAAAGTATGAAACAGGAAATCTTCTGACTGATCAAGGCTGCTGTCTCAGACATCTGTTGTCAAAAGGTCTAAGACAACCTGAGGTTGAAAATTTGTTTGAGATCAGACCTGCCCGCATATAAATAAGCAACATCCACATTACTGTGTCTTCCCAGCAGCCAGCCCAATACATTTTAACTATGAGGAGAAAGTCAAATTGGCGTCTTGAGAACTACGTTCAATTTTGCGTCTGAGCTAAGGCTCTGGAAGGACCAGGGGGAGAATACATGGAGAGTGTATCTATGGGACTTGCTGCTCTAAGTGACCTCAGGCTCAGTCCTATGTAAAACTATTAGCTGGTGGTTAATGTTCAGCTGGATTGTTAACTAGAACACGAAAATAGGGACAAGGTACAGTTTGTTAATGTTTTCTTAAAATCTTATTAACTAAGAGCTAAATCTGCCATTAATGAGTGAAAAATAAATTGGATACCTTAATTAGCAGCCCAAATGTGTACCTTTGTAGAAGATTATCTTTCATGTCTTTTTTTTTTTTCATTAACATAATTGTGCACTTTTCCCCTCATAGCCAAGAGGGGAAATCTGGAAACTGCAAAACTATTCTTGCTTAGTCAAATGGAACTGTATGTATTGTAAATAAGGCACCATTAATTAAGTGGAGTATTGTTGGGGCAGTTAAGTTGGTTTGTTGGGAAAAGACAGACTATTCAAAAGTGATTTTTGGTATCTTGTTCTGTATGGAGATCATGCACATAAGTCATATTCACAGAGTTTGGCCCACAGTGACTATTTGAAAATATTCTAGTTCTAGAGAAATTAGTATTTGTGATAATCTGGAAATGTAAATCCTTCATCATTGATCTGTGCAGTTTCTGTGCTCCCCCCCTTCCTTATCTTTCTCTCATAGCTGAGGGTGTTTATCTAATTTTTTTCAATGAGAGGAACTATTTGTCTTTCTCTTCCTGGTACTTACTGCGTGACTGTCTGTCCCACAACAGTACTTACTACATGTGTGTGAAACTCAGCCTCATTTCATTGTTTTCCCATTTAAATTCATATTGGCCTTCTCAGTAGAGCTAATGAAACAGAGTTAAGGCTGAATCTGCTTAGGATCTTTCTAAATTTGGTTCTCAGAAACTTTGGAATCCTTCAAGACTACTTGGGCTCCTTGCCCATCCTCCTCCCCTTAATTAATCAGTAACTACACTTTATAGATTCCTCCTTAATAATCATTTGATTTGGTTCCTTCTTTATTTTTCTATGCCCTTCTTGGTACCTTACTTCATCTCAGCTTTATGTTTTCCTTGGGTAACTACTGCAGCTTTCCAGTTAGTCTCCCCACCTCAGCGTGCTTTGATTTCCCTCCTGCTAGTATGTCAAATTGAAGTCAGAGACCCTTCTGGAAAACAAGTGTAATCATGCCTTTCTTAATTAATCAGTGAGTTCCTATCACTTTTAGGGTAAAGTTAGAGCTCCTCAGTTTAGTACAAATGCCCTCTCAGATGTCATACCCTATCTCTCCTTCTCACTTTTGTGCTGTTAAATACTTGTGTTAAAGTATTAATGATCCCTGACTTAGAAGTTTAACACCTTCCCGCCTGAGAGGGCTTGCTCCTCCGCTCCCCTCTTCCCTCCTTCATTACATTCAGTGCTTGTGCTTGTCTCCAGGCTCATTGAAGCTTATCTCCTCTAAAAGCAGCCCATGGCTCTGGCCAGATGGTATAGACCACCCTTCTCTCTATTTAGTGCATTCTCAGAGTTGTTTATAATACTCAGCACTATATGTATGTAAAGAAGAGAGAAGTTAAAGTTCTTTTTAATACAATTCTAGCACTTAAATTAGACATTCTTATCAGGCTGAGACTCTCCAGAAAGTGCAAGACAAGCTGGGCATATAATGTAGGTACTAGATGAATGTCCATTGGCTTCCTTGAATTTAATGTATTGAAGTTTTGATAATATTATGTCTGTTACTATGTTAAAAACAAATTTTAAGTCAATTTCATATTCAATATAGTTCATAAACAGGTGATTAAGAAAAAATGATATATATTCTTTGAAGATCCCCCACTACATAATGTTCTATTTTAAATCAATTTCACTTAATGTTCAGATCCACATAAGCATATTTATGAAGTATATACAAATTATAAAGAATAATGATTTAGCATATCACTGTATTACCACTCAAATTAACTAAAAAAGACTATTATTATTTTTGAAATCCTGTAGATCTCTCCTTAAGTATCTCTTCTTTCTTCCTCCCAAGGAAATCTTTATGTTGAATTTTCATGATTCTTCTATAGTCCACCTGCAGGACTATGGACTGTAGGTTTTCCATGTTTTTGCCCTTTTTATAGAAGAAATCATACTATGTACATTTTTCTACATTTAGGTTTTTTAAACTCATCATAATATTGCTATAATTATGTTGTTTCATGTGGCTGTAATTGTAGCATTGCCCATTATTTGAGTATACCAAAGTTTTAAAAACTCCATTCTAAGGTTAATACACCCATTTTTTTGTTCCAAGGTTTTCCTATTATAAATGATTCTGTGTATATTCTAGCACATTTTCTGGAATAGGAGTAGAGACCCTTGATCCTTACTTTCCACAAGATGATATAGCTCTGCAGTCAATACAACTATTCTAGAGTGGGGAATTGTCCACAATATTGTAGTTACACAATAATGTGAATTATGCCTCAATCTGTGGTTAGAATTCAATTGACCATTGTAAGCTAGGACAGTTCTCATCCATCTCCACCTACCATTTGGCATTACACGCATTACAAAAACTCTTGGAGTTAAAGCAACTCTTATGTTTAGCCATATATTATAATAACATTCACTTCTCTCCTCAATTAAACTGGGACTTGGGATAAGTTCAGTAGGCTTCTTATTTTGATATCTTTTGTGTTCTAATGTCTATCTCCTAAGAGGTATTTATTAAATATATTTAAGTAAACAACTAGTAGGCTCTCAATAAATATTGAGTTACATAACATAGTATTTATAAAATATGACCTATATTATGCTGATGAATGATAAACATTTGTGTTTATCTTCCTTTTCTGTGTGCTTGATCCCTTGAAGTACCTTGGGAAATACTGGCTTGTCTTCATGAATTCCTTGATTGCATCTTGGGAGGACAGGTTTGCTGGATATAGTAATCTAATTTGCAGTTATTTATTTTCAGGGCTTGCAGTAGATCATTTTATGCCCTCCTCACATTTACAGTGTCTGCTGAGAATCTGCAGTTATTGCAGTGAGCTAGTCTTTATAAGTGTCTTGTCATTTCCCTCTTGATGATTTCAATATTTTTCTTTGTTTCTTATTTCTGACACTTTGTAACATGTCAGGGGGAGGGTCCTTTCTGGTCATATCTATTTGGGGTTCTGACCAATTCCTGGACTTGAATGTTCACATCTTTTCCAAGATTTTAGAAACCTTTTTTTGCTATCATCAGCATTCTTATTAATATTTATACTATTATTTTGCAGTACTGGGGATTGAATCCATGGCATTTGCACTGAGCTACATTCCACAGCTTTTTTCTTTTCTTTCCTTTTCTTTTTTTTGAGAAAGTTCTCACTAAATTGTCAAGTTGTTCCGGCTAGGCTTGAACTTATGACCCTCCTGCCTTGGTCTTCCAGAGCACTGAAATTAGAGACATGTTTCACCATGCCTGGCTCTGTTATTATTTTACTGAACAGATTTCCCATGGGTTTAGTCTGAGTATGTCCTACACCAAAAGTTCATTAAGTTTGACTTTTCAATTGTGTTTTAGAAGTTAGGGAATGTTTTGTTCATAATTTATTACTTCTTTCATTCTTACTGTCTGAATGTGATATTTATTTATTTATTTATTTATTTATTTATTTTGAATGTGATATTTATTAATCTTGTCTTCAAGCCCTAAAACCTTTTATTCTCCTTGATTTAGACTCGTGGTGAGCACTTCTAATGAATTTTTAATTTGATTTATTAAGGTTACATTTGTTTTCATTCTGTTTCAGAATCTCTATCTCCTTACTGAATTGCTCTTTCATATCCTGCATTGTCTTTATTAGTTCATTTGGCAATTTACTTGTAACCTTTTTGAAGTCATTAGTCATTTTCAAAGTCAATCTTTTGAATACTTTGCCTGGAATGTCGCCCATTTCTGTATCTTTAGATTCAGTTACTGAAGAGTTATTAACCTTCAGAGAACCCATATTGTCTTGCTTTTTCATGTTTCTTGTATTTCTAGGTTGAGATTTGTACATCTGTGGGATAAATATCTCTTCAACTTTTAAGTGAGAGTCTTATTAGTGAGCAGCCTTCTTTTAAGGGCTCAGTCTCCTGCACTGCCCTTGCCTAGAGTACATTAATATCTCCAGAATCCAGTCCAGACCAGAAATTCCTAAGCCTCTCCTTGCTAGCATCTCTTTTTTGCTCATTTCTTGAGCATCAAAGAAGGACAAGTGGACTTGGAACTCAGGGCGGCCTGATCAGTCAACCAGGACAAAGACAAAACTTGAAAGCCGTGTACCTAATTTCCTGAATGATAAGCTTGGGGATCCAATGAAGAATCGTATTTTATCTGATTTGTCAGCATCATAATGGTAAAAGAAAAAAATTAGATCTTGATTAAGACCTTTTAACAATTTGATTCAAAAGGGATTATTTCAACAAAGGTTTTACAGTAGGAAAAAGAGATCAGGTTAAATTCTCTGATTTTTGTAGTTGTTATGGCAAATATCCTCCATATATTTCCTCCCCCACCTGCTGTTTTAGAACAGCGGGAATGAAGTAATGAAGTGGGGTCTACATCTCTCTATTATTCAGCTTTTAGTAATATTTGTTGTGACAACTTGAGAATGTAAGTTTAATTTGCTTAATAAAAACTCTAGGGACTGGAAGTTGTACAAATATACAGGTATTCAAATATACTGTTGCCTGTGCCATTTTTCCATACCAAGGTTTGCCACTTTTCTTTGGTTTTTATTTGATCATCTATTTATCCCGATCTTTCCTACAACTAGCAAAAACAATTTAAGACTTATTTTTCAGTTCCGGAAATTGAACCCAGGCCTCAGGAATACTACACAAGTGCTCTAATCTCTCTTAGAGATTACATCCCCATTCCTCCTCTTCTTTAGTTTTATTTTGAGATGAGGTCTTGCTAAGTTGCCTAGAATGACCTTCCCTTTGCTGTGCTCCATCTCAGCATCCTGAGTAGCTGTGATTAGAGGTGTGTGCCAAGACACACACACAGATAAGCTGAGCACATTTTTGAAGTTCTTCAGTTCCTTCTTCATCTTACTAGATGAAACAAAGTCCTGAAAAGTTCTCATATTGGATTATTTTGAACAATCTCCAGAACCACTCAAGTCTACTTCCCTTAGCAACACATCTCAGTTTGGGTAGTTGGACCATCTGCACGTGACTCATCTATTTTGCTTGTTTAAACCTGACCTTCTGAGTCAGAATTCCTGAGTGTGGTGTCCAGACATCTGTGATTTTGAACACACTCCTTTGGTGATTCTTACGTTCTTCAAGTCCTGAGAACTCATTACCTCACAAGAGTAGTAAATCCAGTGGGTGACAGAAGGGGACATATTCTGATTGAATATGGGGCCAACCACATTCTGTAAAGATTTGGAATTTATGAAATGTATTTAGCCATAAACTTAAGCATCACAGTGTGGAACAAATGTATGGCAATCTTTATTAATGTATCCCAGCTTGACAGATCCACCATGATCGTGATCTCTTACTGTTTCTCTCACTATATAATTTTCCAACTTTATCATGCTTTCCAGCCCTCCATCTGGCTTCTCCTTGGCAGCTGATATTCTACCTTTTCTTTCGCAGGAAAATGCCAGTTATCAGGGACACCCAAACTAAACTCATTCCTCTGCCGCAGCGATGGATGTGACTGCAGCTTTCCTTCTCCTTCCGGTCCACCTCGGAAGAGGAACTGAGCCTATCCCCACCTGAGGACAATTCCTCTGGGCTCTGAGCTTCGCTTCTCTACCACATCTTGGGTCAGACTCCACCAGCCCTTCTGCCTTTCTCTTGTTTACTCTCCCGATCATACAGGCACCCTCATGCCTTTCTCATGTACCCTCTCTTAGAAGATGGAAAGAAGAAAACTAACCTGTGTGTGTCATCTCCGTCCTCCTCTGGTTGCTCCTCTATACTTTGCCCTCACTTTGGAGCCTCTGTCAAAAAAGGCTGTACTGGTTTTGGCCATTTCGATCCCTGCCACACAATTCAAAGCAGTTTTCTGCCCCTACGAACTCCCTCGAAGACCTGCCCCAACCCAGCCCCACAAAGCCCTTCTTTCCAAGTTCATCACACACCTTTAAGTACAAGTGCAAGTCGTTTCTTTCAGTTGCTCTTATATTTGACCTGTTTGTAGTTGATGCAGTTGCCCATTTCTCACTTGGGTGATTTTCCCCTCCTTGATTTTCAGCAGTTGCTCTCCTCTGGTTCCCCTCTTGCTCTTCTGGCCATTCTTTTATGATGCTATTTATTCTCAAATTTTCCCCTCAAATGTTAGTGCTTTCCAGGCCTTAAACTTTTGTTTCTTCTTATATCCAGTATCTTTGAGCACTTATGCTATGCTCATTGGAAAGCACTTGGATCTTCCTCTGAGTGATATAGGGATCCTGCAGGTTGTTGAGGGGAAGAGTGGAGATGGGCTGACTTCATTTTACCCAGCGCACCCTTGGGTGTTCGTGGAAAGTATAGTACAGGAGGCCAAGAATGGAAACAGGGACACTGCTGGGACAGCCCAGACGAGGAATGAGGGTGGTTGGCTCAGGGTGGCTGCGGTGAAGGTGGTGAGCAGTGGTCAGGTTGTGGATATACGTGGCACATCTATCTTCCCAATACAATAGAGTCCTTGAACATAGGGCACCACTTGGCATACAGTAGTAACCTAATACATGTTTTTAAATAAATGGATGTGTAAATCAACCTGATAGATGGAACTCTAAAATTATTTTCATGAAATCAGAAATTAAAAAACTGGTAATCTGAAGATTTGTTGAAATGACTAATACTCTGTATCACGGGGTAAAGGCCGAAATAAAAGGAACATAAAGTATTAAGTATTCAGTCTGTTTCTCACAGGCGCATATGCCAGATGTCCTAATCCTTTTATTCCCTGCTTTTTGCTTGAAGAAGGGAGGAAACAGGGCAACGCAATCCACAGGACATTTTCCGTGACATTAAAGAGCACCATGAAAGCTGCTGTACAGCTGATGAGACGAATGAAAAATAAACTCAGTAATTTAATATAAACTGTCACTTGCTTCTGCAGAGGAGAAACATTGTGCAGGTATTCACTGAAAATGGTGCAGCCCGGTGGGATCCGCACAAGCTTCTGAAAACCAGACCTCTATCTGGTTCATCTTCTGACACTGCTCAATGCCAGATGCATCTATAGTAGGTGTTTATAAAGGGAAAGAAATAATCTAGTCAATTCTGTGAGAGACACTGGACAAGTAATTGGAAGAGTACTGCATATCATCCTAATCTCTGGGTTACGGTATCTATGTGACAGGAATGCTGCAAACATTAAATAGCCAGTAAGAAAGAAAAGATAAAGTCTGCAGATGCCATTAAGTATGAGAAGGGAAAATGAATTGAAGACAATGCTTGATTCTTCTCTGGCCACTGAAGATATTTTTAAAATGAGCTTCCAGTGTGGTCAGAAACAGTATATTTCTGAATCATGTGCTTAATGCTTTGCTAAGTTATATTAACTGTGGCTTTAAGAATGTAGCTTGGAAATATATCTATGTCTATAGATACATGTAGAGAGATAGATAGATATACACACACACAAGATCGCTGGATAATTGTACTACTAATTTCTATTGGTTTATTGAAAGGAACAGTTAATGCTTCTTTCATAAGTTTTGCATGCCTGTATCTGGTAATCTGAACAACTACTTTGAAGATAACATTAGGCAATATAACAACCAGCCATAATTTCCTAACATCTTGTTTTGAAATTCTGTATCATTTTTTTCTTATTTTTTATTCTCTTTAAAATAAAAAAATGGAGCTTGGGACAGAATTATTGAAGCTTTCGTTTTTGTTCACCAAGAGACGTTTTAAATCTCTAACTCAGGTGTTTTTCTTCTTTTTATTCATCTAAGTCTTTTTCTTATCTAACTACCCTTTCCTGATTCTCCTTGAAGTCTGTCCTTATTCTTTTACTTGACAGATAATACACACCTACTCTGTGCCAGACATTGCTCCAGACCCTGGATGCGGCAGTTTTCTGCCATCCCTGATGTCACAGAGCATACACTGTAGTCCTGCATGAACAAACATGAAGAAAAGAGCTAATATACCACATGCCAAGCGGGGCTAGGGACTGCCAGGTGCAGCAGGTTGGAGCCAGGGTCTGGTGGAGGCAAGACTCTGTTTGGGTGGTCAGAAAAGGCATCTTTGAGGAGGTAACTTTTTCTTTCATTTTCTCCCACATTTCATTTTTATGCGCATGATCACCACATTGTCTAGACCGAGTGTAATGCTGAGAGCTATTGTGCTGGGCTCGGGCTCAGTGTATCATTTTCTGTTTCCCTTATCCTCCTATGACTGCTCTGTGCTCTATATGATTTGCCTGCAAATGCAATTGTTTCCTCAGACTTTCATTACTATGTGAAGCTAGACAGATAATTAAAGCACAATAGTCAAAGTTTTCAGAACCTCCGTGTATACGCGCTCTCTCTCTCTCTCTCCTCTCTCTCTCTCTCTCTCTCCCTCGCCGGTTAGGTAATTATCATGGTCAGCTGCCTAACCAGAAGCATGAGATAATGCATTTAAATTTTTTAAAAACTAGCTCTTTAGGGAAGGATGATTAAGCATCACCTTCTGGACCATTCGCCATCTAATCATCTGAGAGAGGGGCAGGGATACAGAAAGCATGCTAAAAGGTGTGTTAATTTGTTTTTCTTTGCTATGACCAAATACCTCAGAAAAACAACTTGAAGGAGGAAAGGGTTACTTGGGCTCAGGATTTTAGAGTTTTAGTCTGTGGTTGGCTGGGCACTCTTGTTCCATCTGGGGCTCAGCCCTGTTGGATGGTGCTATCTACATTCAGGTTAGACCTCCCAATCAGTTTGCAGTCCCACGTGCCAAAGTCTCTGAAAACACCCTTACAGACACTCCCAGAAGTGTCTTGGGTACCTTTTCAATCTATTCAAGTTGACAACCAAGTTTAAGGTCATCACAAAGGCCGTTCTGTTACAACTTTGAAAATAGGGGACAAAGTTGGCTCCTACAGATGGCAGAAGTACCCAGAGAAGGTTTTGGTTAATTGAAAGGGACTCGAACTTGTTCTATCACTCTACTCTCTTTTGACATTTTCAATTTTATTTGTGACCATTTGATATAGGCAGAAGAAAATAAAGTGCATTTTTAGAATTAAAGTATCTCCATCTCTTGTGCTCCAAATGGTCTAGAGTTTTCTCTTACGAAAGGTGGCATATGGCAAACTCACCAAGAAGAGAAACTACATTCCAATAGACCTACTGTGGAAATTCTCGTTCCAATCAATTTCTAAAGCTGGGAGCATGACTTAGATTTATAATTCAATTTCTTAGCACCTATGTTTTAGTATTTGAGGCTACCAAAAAAGGGACCTCCCCCAAATAGAAATGTAAAACACGCAATAATTTTTTTATTTTTATATTTTCTGTGGACCAGCTAAAGGCTTTGGCTGAAGGGTATTGGCTGAGAGTCTTCAGGTGGTCGTAAACAGTGGCTGACCTGGAAATGCAGGGCCTGTAGAACGTGGTTGCAGGACTTCTCCACATGGTCTCTCCAGGTGGGCTCATTCATCTTTCCTTGTAACATGGTCACCTTGGAGCAGCTGCATGGCTTGCAGGTGCTCAGGGCTCCTGCCTGAGTGTTCCAGCTCACAGGAAAGAAGTCAGACAGTGTCCTCTCTGTTTCTCTCAGTGCTTACAAGTCAGCACAAGTTTGCCTAGGCTCAAGGTTGAAGAGGGAGGTGCACGGTCCTCGCTGATGTTTGGGACAGGTGGTCACACCATGGCTGTCCTTGGAGAACACAGTTTGCTGCAGTGCACTAATAGGTTATAGGAGCTGGTTTGTTCTAGGAGACAACCAGCTTTCTGGTGGTATGGAAATGTGACTTATCGAGTTTGTAGTAAGAAACTAGTCCTGGATAATCAAGAGGGCTGAGTTAACTGCCCCACTTCCAACACTGACAATAGACCAAACAAAAGTTTACTCCGATAAGTTTTATCCAACTTCCTGAAAGAGCAAGCAAAAAACATAGACATCTTACCTCCCACCCACAGGAGAGATGCAAGCAAAGCTGTGCACTACATGATAGTATTTAGCACTGAAACCTGGGCTTTCACCCTCTGTTCACACTTCTCCCTCTGCTGTTTTAAAAATGGTTTGCTTCTGGTTGGGCTGATTAGGAGTGTAATGAAACCACATGTTCCTGAATTATAAATTAATATGAACGGACTTTCAGACACGAGATTCTGACAGCTGAGGTAGGAATTATAATTCAGAGTTATTTATTTCTTCTTCCTCCTACGTAAACATCTTAGCTCCTGCACTAGTAATTGTATTTAAGATGATTGAGGAAGCATACTGCTGTGCAATTCAGATTTACTAAAGGGTGACCATTAATGTGCTCTTCATCTTGACTTTGGTGTTTGTCAGTTATTTCATTCTCTTACATATGAAGAGATGTCATTTTTATGTGTCTTCAAATGTATTTCAAAGAAGGAATACTCTCTCATAGCAAGTGATTCTACTTAGATATGTTTCAGGCCTTGATTTGCTCCCAGTGTTTGGTATGATATTTACTTCCACGTTTCCAGTGCGAGTTTGGTGTGCATGCGCAAGTGTGCATGTGTGTGTGTGTGTGTGTGTGTGTGCGTGCAGTATAAAGGTCAATGTCTCTCATGCCTCAAGGGGTGCTGTCTCTCACTTTCCACTCATCCTTCAGAATCCCTTAGTCCTTCCTTTTTCACCTCTAGAAGGACATTTTGAACAGGGCCGGAGAAATGCTACATTCTGAATGAGTGGAATGTTTGGTACTTGCTATGGAACAAGCTTCTTGGGCTGTGTGTTGTCCCTGGTTCCTGTGCTCCTGCAGCAAATAATGATGCTGGGAAAGGTATGTGTGGACGCTTGTTAATCCTGTTCTCTGCATGCAGCGAGCAGAATATGTCTGGCCCTCTTATCCCTTGTTTACACAGAAAGCCCAGAACCTTCTCTGCCTCTGATGGTGCTGTGTGGACTCCCACAGTGCACGTTCACATTTACACAGTTCTTAGCACAGGTGGTTTGTGGGATCTTCCCTCCTGAAATCAATGTTGTCAGACATTTTCTCAAAAAAGTGAGACTATTAACAAAAGCAATTTCTTCATTTTACCTAGCATAAACTAAATTGTATGCAGATCCAGACAATTTTTTTCACATCTGCCTACAGTTACAGGCAGCGTATCAAGGCAGAGTAGGAAGCAGTTAGATCTTTTGTTACAGGCAGTGGGGTAGATGCAGCTGAATCTCTCCGACCACTCTTGAGCCCCTTCTGAGTATCAATGGCATCCCCATGTCACACCATTCTGAGTTGGACCAAGGTGGTGCAACTCTCTTCAAGCTGAACTGAGGATCATGCTTCGTCCAATACACCAATGATTTCAAGATTGGAAATCACTTGCAGGGCTTCAGTTCCTCCAAATACCTTCATCTTCATTTGATCCAGGAAAGAAATGGGGTTTTAGTAACTGTCACTCAAACCTCAAATCCACAAAAAGTAAGCCATCTTAATAACGGCAGAATGATAAGTGTTATCTTTGGCCACCAGATGTTAGGTACAAATGTAGGATACTGCTCACAGAGTTTTTAGAAGTTAAGTGATCAGTACTAGAGTAAACAGGGGGAAGCGATGCAGAGGATGTTCTAACTTCAGAATCTTCAGTTGCATAGACTGTCAGGATGTTCGGACATTTCCAGGGAGAATAAGTGAAATTAGAACCCTCAAGTCAAAGACACATCTACAATCTGATGACTCACTTTTCCGTTAGCTTAAATGAAAGCTTGCAGCAAAATGTGGCTTCTATACATCTAAACACAATACTATGAAAAGGAAATAAGTTCTCAAAGTAGCAAAAAAATGGATGAGTAGTAATTAGCAACTTGAAAAAGATCTGTATTTTAAAGAAAAATGCTATTGAGTTATCCACTGAGGGAAGCTCTTTAAAACCCAAGCTTCTAGGAAGGTTGCTGTGTTCAACATAGAGACCCATGCCTTTGAGCAGGTTGCTTAATTTTTGTTTGCCTCAGTTTCATCATCTGTAGAATGGGAACCCAAATAGTATCTATTGTCTAAGAAAATACACCTGGAAACATTGGATTAATTTAGTAAGTACAAAGCACTTAAAGTGCCTGCTGCTTGATGACTGCTCAACAAATGCTATGCCTTATGATGATGGTGGTGATGAAGATCACTTAGAAAACTGACACCTTAAGCGTGTCAGTACCCATCATGCTGGATGACTCCAAGGACATAAAAGACGTCTGCATTGAAAACTATGAAATACTGATGAAAGCAATTGAAGGATACACCAACAAATGGAAAGATATCAGAAAAATTCTTTAAAATGCCCATACCACCCAAAGCAATATACAGATGCAGTGCAATCCCCATCAAAATCACAAAATCATTCCTCACAGATATAGAAATAGTCCTACAACTTGTATGGAACTACTAAAACCCCCACATAACTGAAGAAATATTGGGGAAGGAAAAGCAAAGTTGGAGGCATCACACCTCTTGATTTAAAATTATATTATGAAAGCATAAAAATCAAAATAGTATTATATTGCCTCAAAACCATAAACATAGAACAGAATAGAGAGAATATTTAAAAAATCAAGCATATATATGTTCAACTAACTTCTGACAAGGGCAGCAAATGAATAAAACGGGGGAAAGAAGGGTTTTTTTAGTAAATGGTGATAAGAAAACTATATTTCTACATCCCCAAAAAATGACATTGGACCATTTGCTCACACTAAATGCACATAGCAACTTAAAAATAAATAAAAGGCATAAAGACAAGACCTGAAACATAAAACTCCTAGAAGAGAACACAGAATAAAAACTTGACACTGGCTTTTCCCATGATTTCTTGGGTATCATCCAAAAATAAATAAATAAAGAGGATACAAGCAAAAATAAATAGGACTTAACCAAATGAAACCACTTCTGTACATCCCAGAAACAATCAACAAAATGAACAGAGGCAGCGTGAGGGCTGGGGAAACATGCCATGTATGGAAACAAACCATATATCTGAAAAGAGGCTGATGTCCAAATTTGTGGGGAACTCTTACAACTCAATGGCAACAAAACAACCTTTAAAAATGAGCAAATAACCTGAACAAACATTTCTCCAAAGAAGACACAAAAATATGGTGTTTTCAAAATATGCTTAGCATCACTAATCATCAGGGAAATGCAAGTTAAAGCCACTATGAAATATGACCTTCACTTGTTAGCAGTGGCGAGTAACACAAAGATGAGAGAGACCAAAAGCTGGTGAAGGTGTGAAGAGGGAACTGTAGTACACCATTGGTGGGGGTGTAAATTGGTGCAGCCATGGGGGAAAACAGCGTGGAAATTTCTAAAGAAATTAAAAATAGAACTACTGTGCAACCAACAACTCCTCTTCCGTGTACACACCAGAGAAGATAAAGCCACCACCTCAGAAAGACATCTGCACGCCTGTGTTCATTGCAGCCTTTTCTACAACAGCCAGAAGAGAAACACAATCTAAGTGTCCATCCACGCACGAGTGAATAAGAGCAGTGTGTGTGCAGTGCAGATCCAGCCATTTGCTACAACACGGATAGACCTGGAGGACATTCCACTAAGTGACATAAACCAGCCCCCGAAAGACAAGGATTAACTGATCTCATTTATACGGGGAATCTACAAGCAGGAAGATCAGATATTCAGATAGAGACGGAAACTGGGCACCAAGACGGTGAGAAGAGGGAAGAAAAAGGGAGACGTAGGTCAGAGGGTGCAGAATGGCAGAGGTAAAGGGCAGACAAGCGCACAGACGGACGAACATCGCGAGGACTGCCGCTGGCAGAACTGTATGTTATCAGGGGCTTTGATGAAATAAGTAGATTTTGGCTATTCTTGCCACAATGAAAAGTAACTCTGCTGCGATATATTAACCTGCTTCATGATAACAGCCACTTTGACATATGTATGTGTATATTCCACAGTACGATGTAAACTTCAAATATGTGCGATACAATTGATTTGTAAAATATAAATATTTTGAGTGATTTCATTGGCTTAATTTTGATGGTCTATGACTTTAAAACAATAACAGGAAATAAACTGACTGTTTTTACCAGGCTATTGTCTAAAAACATTGGAGTCAGTCAATAAATTGACTGTGAAAACCCCAGGGAACAACTCAAGGTCAAAGCCAGAAAGTATTGGCCTATAGTCCTGCAGTCTTCCTGAACACAACGCTGGTGTAACATAGTGAAAAACAGGAATAAAATTTCTGGTTTTGAGGCTTCTGTCCTACATGTAGACAAAGAAGTCAAGATATTTTACAGTAATACCTCAGAACCTTAACTATCAAATAAGGGTGTGATTGTAGCCCATTTCTTTCTTGAGAATATTTCACCTTTGTCCTTTCCTCTCCATAGCCTTTGACACTATCCTAGCCAGGTTTTTGTACTGTGTCATATGACACCACAGTCTAATTGTTTGCCCTATACGAAATTATTCCTATTATAACCTAATTTTTGCTTTTGTGAAGATGCTAAAGCTATTAGCAAAATCTTTCTAAAACTAAGTCTTTCATCTCATCCTTTCATTTATTAAGATTCCACATTGCTAGCCAATTAAATCTAAATTCCATTTCCTGGTTTTCAAGATTGCAAAGAAACTTTTCTTTAAGGAATAATAGTCAATTGCATTTCACATAAAGTAATTACATATTACAAAAATTAATCCATATAGTATAAATACAAATTCTTACAGAAATTTTTATGGAATTTGGGTGGTCAATTTCAAAATTTAACTGAAAATTAAAACACAAAAAATAACAAAGAAATTATTTTTAAAGAATAGGGGGAATTTCACCTTCCATATATTTAAGTGTACACTTAAGTTATAGTAAAATTAAAACAGCTCAGCATTCCTGCAAAAAAATGAAATAATAAATAGATTGAACCAACAAAATGTTAAGAAACTGAACAATATTTACACTGAAATTTAATAATTAATAAAGGCAACATCTCATCAGAGTGGAAAGTATGAACTAGCCAGCAAATGATTTTGTGTTTATTTGGGGGGAGGTAAATTATTTAAGTTATAATATAAACAAAAATTAAGTTAAAGAGTTAGATGAAATTTAAAAACTGTTAGAGAATTAGGAAAAAACTGGAAAGGATATGTCTGTACATATGAATATTTTAATCAAAGCCCAAAGTGCAAATAGTATAAGAATATTACAGCAATAAAGATGTTCACAAGTACACTGTATGAAAATTGCAAAGTTCCTGTGACTTAACAAAATTAATGGTCAAAAATAGGCAAGGAGCAAATATGAAACAGATAGAGAAGTAGTACTTAGAACATATCGAGAACTCTTACAAAGCAGTAGGATAAACAACTGAGTAGTCCTACAGGCATAGGAAAGGATAGGAACAAGGAGAAACAGTTGAAAATGTGGTTTGTCTTTATCAGCAATGAGGAAATGTAGATGAAATCAAACAGATTCTTTTTTGCCTCATTAGAAATGTAAAATAAGCAAAAATTAAGACTGTGGTATGAAGACATAAAAAATCAAGAATATTCAAATTATCCAAATTGTTTTTCAGATACTTTGAGAGTTTTTATTAAAATAATTATCTATACCAGAGAAATATCCCTACATATGTACAAAGAGGGTATTTATAAGAGTATTTATTTCCACAGTATAGGAAAAAATGAAAACTGCTAACCACTTAGGGAAGTGATGAATAAATTATGGCAGACTCATGTGAAATAACTATGCAGCAGTTAAAAGAGTGAGGAAGATCTACAGTTTCAGGTGGGAAAATATTTTCAAGATATATTAATTGAAAGGAAGCTGCAAAACTAAATGAAATCTCTGATCCCATTTTTTAAACAAAGTTACATGAAATCTCCCAAAACTACATATTCAAATATGCACCTGTGTATATATAAAGGCAGAGAAAATGGCCTGAGAAAAGACCACCTAAGCTGTCTGTGATATCAGTTAACAAAGAGGAAGCAGAACTGATGGACATGGCAAAGAGCCTTGGACTTTATCAGTGTTTTTACTGTAAGATTGTTTTCATGAGCAGCTTGTTAATTAAACATGCATAATTTTAAAAAGTAAAAAAATGTAATGAGATAAAATTAGGAAGTTCACTTTACTCTGGGCAAGCTGTTGGGTAATGCCCGACAGCACAAGCAAAGTGATGAACTGAGTCAGAGATATAGAGGAAGTTGGTTGTCACTGTTTTCGTTACCCCAGCTCTCTCTGTTAAAAATGAAAGCTTATGTCTTGTAATTTTTTTAGATTTGATACACTACTTTGCCTATACTATTTCATTTAACAAAAAACTGATATGCTTCCTACATAGGAAGGACAAATTACTAGGTTGACTAAAGGTTTGTGAACTCAAAGAGAAGCAACACGGAGGAGAACAAGCTCTGTGGAAAGTGCAAGAATAAGCAAGGCAGGTGAACAAGATGGCGGACATCTGGCTGGCAGCATGCTGGTTTGGGGGGATGTCTGTTTTGACTCTAGGTTACGTGGTTGGAGCTCGGTGTATGATAATCTTAGCTGCGATTTCTGGCCAGTAAGACAATGCTTCTTACAAATAGACTAGACTAGTGCAAGATCAGTGGCAATAACGTGTATATTGGCTGATTGCTATCACCTTGACATAAAATTTCAGCAAATATTAAATATTTAACATCTATTTTTATAGCAGCTGCTGTGAGAATGGGGACTGAAATTTTATTTGCCCTCTTCCAGTAGGAGTGTGCCTGTTTCAGGTGATAGCAATGGGTTTTCAGTTTTCACGCTTGCATAGAATCTTTGTCTGCTAAATGGGATTGTCTTCCTCCTTGAGAGGAGTGTCAGATTGCACAGAATGGGCCAAACCAGGCCTTTAAATCCAAGTAGGAAACTGGTAGGACAAAAGCAAATTGTGTGAGGAGGGGAAGCTTGGGATCTTTATAGTGTTTTCCCCTTTCTACATCACACAGTTCTAGGAAACAAGAGGGGCAACTGAACTGTGTGGCTTAAAGACCTCTGGGGTCTCTCTTCATGTGTAGGATCCGAGTCAAATCCTTCACATTCTTTTAGACTTTATGTATTTGAGATCCATTATTAACACTTCTGAGGTTTGACCTTAATATTTGGCCGAGAACTGATACCATGGAGAAAGTTACGACTGATGATTTAAGAAGACAAAACCATGTGTGCACTAGAAGCCATTTCTCAAGAACAGAGCTAGAGGCGAGCACAGCTTTTGCTACATGGAAAGCATTAATGATGCAATTGAAACACATTCCAGGTAAAGAGAGCCTTTGAGATTCTTCTGCGCTTCCAAGGAGGGCTTGTGTATCCCCTATGATACTGATACAGTCCACCTTTTGTTGAGTAAAGCTGGTCCAGGAAAAAAACAAATTGGCTCACAGACTAAGTATAAAGAGAAGAGACATTTGAATACATTGAAGATCTTAGAGAATAGTTAAAGTAAGGGCCTATTTCTATTTTTGTTTGAACTCTTTTAAATACTGTTAATTTTGTTAAGCTGAGCTCTTAGATTCATTGAAGGTGCAGTACTTTTGACATGTGTTAAATTATCAAGAATGTTGAACATGCTGGAGGATGAGGCAGTGGGTTCATAGAGTTTAGGATGTGTGTGCAGAATAAGATCTAGAAAGGTGAGGGACTCAACTACAAGGCGACATTTGAGGAGATGGAACGAAAGTAAAAAAAAGAAGTTGAGTCTATTTGTTGCTGTGGAGACAGAAAGAAGAAAATACTGAGACATAGACCTTGGGCTCCAACATCTATTTGATTTAATGAATCAAAAAGGAAGCAGATAAGCAAGAAGTTAGCAAGACCGGACAGGGGCACAGTGATTGAGTTGGCCAAGAAATGAGAAAAGAACCACATGAGACTTAGGAGACAAAGTAACTGAGTCAAGGTGGAGTCTTGCACGGACAACTTTGACCTTGTCACCTGCATTTTTGGATCAGTGGTAGAACTCTTACTTCTCATCTGTGTCTCACTCTTTATGGTATGTGTTTTCTTACCCACTAATAATAAAAAAAAACTATAGAATATATGGTGTAGATAACAAAGTGTGCTTCCCTTATGCACTATCAAAGTGATACACTTGATAGACTGATCATTTAGTGCGGGTGTTTGTTTCCCAAATATGTGACGTCAAGCATGGATTTGAATTTCAATTGAATAGTTTCTAAATCAACTAGCAAAGATATCATGTTTAATTTTCAAAAAATACATTAGTGGTTTAAAAATATTTTTAGGAAAGCATACTGCCTATTATTTACTTTCAAAGTTACAAGAAGATAAATTCTGCAAAAACTGAGACATGAGCATTTTTAAATGAAATAAACTTAAATGCATTTTCCTTGTTTCTTGAAATTTGAAATTCACAGTTTATGCAAAAATAAACTTCATTTGGCTGCCAACTCAGTAAATATTTGGAACATAAATGCAAAATATGAATATAAGCTTTTTAACATACTCTGCTTTATATAACCCTTAAATTCTCTGCATCATCTGACTTCTACAGCTTAATGACATCTCCACATAGACACGAAGCATTTATTTAGGTGACTTCTCTTTGAGAGTTTTTAGCATAGCAAGATTCATTGGTTTTTTCATAAATTTGTTTTAAAGAAAGTCTGGATCTAATGTAGAAATCAGTGAAAAAAGGAAAAGAAATGCTACTTGGTGGAGCTCAGTATGCAAAGTAACATTCGGAAGACAATTTTCTATTCATAGATTCTTTTGGCTGAAAATGTTAATCTCTGGTGTCTGTGTTCACATGGGACAGTGGGATCAGGTAGATCAAATATTCTTTTGCTCTGTGTATATAAAGTTGTTTACAAGGCAGAAATCTTGGTGCCTGCAAACAGCATCTATATACTTTCTTCCTTTGTGGATTTTTAAATTTTCATAGCTCTTCCTAATGAAAAACACCATTATTCATATGTTAGTTCTGGTTGTCTGAGACGTTAAGCAGATGCTAAGACAGAATTAGAAGTGTAAGAGGTTTATCAGGAGAAAGTCCTCTGAAAGGTAAAGTGGAGAAGGAGCGAAAGGGCTCAAGCAGAACCTTCCAGGGGCAACATGAGGCTGCCTGACATCAGGCCTGACATGAGGAAGGCATGTGAGTGGACATTCTTGGAATGTCGCACAGCTTTGGAGAAGGTAATGGCCAGACTAAAGGTACAATCTGGAACTGAACTGAGTGTCCATTGGAGGCGTCCTATGTTGGGTACAGCTGGCTTAGTTCTAGCATTCTTACCATGCTCAGTTTTTGGAGAAGACTGTGGGGAAAGTGTTGTCTCTGGGAGTGCTGCAGGGAGTCTCAGGGTGGGTGTTAGCCAACTGTGTGTTCCCTCACAGCTTCTCTGTTTAAGGAGATACTGCATGGCTTAGCTTCATAGCTGGGCATTGGTACAGACCTCACAGGACAGGAAGAGTTTAAACTGGAATCTTTTGTTTGAAGCCACTTTGTTCCCCATCACTTGTAATAGTACTAATATTTCCTGTGGGTATAGCATGGTACACCTTCAAGTGCTAAGATCAATTTATATAATTGTATAATCCTCATCTCATAAATTCAGAAGCTCACAGAGGTTAAATGATGTGCCCAAATTTATTTTATCGAGGCTAAAATTTTTACTACAACTGCTTCCAGTTAATATAGATTCAGATTCAGGTGCTTTATATTGACTTTTCTTCTTGTTTTGATACATCTATCTAGTGCCAACAAAGTAAATATAACTTGTTGTACATACTAATGAATAATTATTAAGAAAATATCTGTATAACTAAACCTCGCTGTTACATCAGAAGTTCGTAAACAACTTCTCCCAATCACGACCTCATCCTTTTCATGAAAGGGAGCTGCTGCTCCAACTTTTGTGACCATGAATCTCGATTCATCTTTACAGCTATTACACTTACACCTGCCTGTTTCAACAACTCTGTCCAATTTTTCTTAAGTGTAAAGTAAATGTTATTTAGACCATGAATGTCCCACCAAAGCCTCATGCACTTACAGTGCGGCTTTTGGTGGGTGAGTGAAGCACGGAGGTGCTGTGCTCATGGGAAAGTTCATCCAGTGATGAGCTGAAGGGCTAACGATGCTGTTGCGAGGTGCTGGAGGTGACCCGAAGGGTGTGTCTGTCTCCCTGGCACGTTTGCTCTCTGCTTCCTGGCTGACCTCTGTGAGGTGAGCAGCTTTCTTCTGCACAGACCCATCCGCCGTGGTGTCTCCGTGTTTAAGCCTGCAGCCCATGGACTGAACTTCTGAAACTGTGAGCCAAAACAGACCACACCACCTTTAAGGTATGAGGAAAGTGACTGAGACGTTGCACACAGAAAAGCTGCAATTCACGGGCTTTGGAGTGTGGTTTTCTTCTTAGGTTCATCACATTATTTGTGAGTTTAATCCACTTTGCACATGGTAGTAGTTTTTCATAGCCACTGGAGTATACCAGTTCATTGAATAATTGTACAAATCCTTTCACATTTAATTAATTTATTTAGGTGGTACTAAGGGGTCAAACTCAGAAGCTAATGCATGGAAGGCAAGTGCTGTATCACTGAACTACAGCCCCAATCCTTATACTTTATTCTTGACGAATACTGGATTTGAAGAATGGAGAGTCTAAAATAACTGTCTGGAACAAGGAGATTTACATGTAGAAAAAAAGCAAACCATCCATACCCTCCCTCCTTCCTTCCTTCTTTCTTTCCTTCCTTCCTTCCTTCCTTCCTTCCTTCCTTCCTTCCTTCCTTCCTTCCTTCCTTCCTTCCTTCCTTCTTTTCTTTCTTTCTTTACATGCTGGAGTTCAAACCCAGGGCCTCATACATGTGAGCCAAACAATCTACTAATAAACTATATTCCAACCCCCATAACCTTAACTTTAAATGATTTATAGACCTAAATATAAAGTGTAAATCAGTAAAAATTTTAGACAAAAACATAGAATAAAATGCATGTGCCCTCTGATAGGCAAAGATTTCTTAGGCAGAAAGTGGAAGCATAAAAAATTAAGGAAAAAGTTGACAAACTAGACTTTTAAAAACTCCAAATTTTGACTTGTTCATCTTAAAAGATATTATTACATAAATAAAAATTTTTGTGAAACATGTCAAACAACACACCTAGAATATATAAATAATTCTTAAATATCACTACACATTCATTAGTGCAGCTAAAATTAGAGAGACTAATAATGATAGGAAGCAACTGAATTGCTTAAGAGAATGCAAAAATCTACTGTGGCTATGTATCTATCTGTTTCTTTTTTTATTTGTATCGATTTTTGATTTTTTTATATTTTAGGACCATGTTTCAATTTTTTCTAAATTTAAGTAATGCTGCACCATTGAAACACTGAAATTTTATCAATATGAAATGACTTTATTTTTGGTAATTCTTTTTGTTTAAGATGCTTAAGTGGAGTATTATAATAGCTACATTGATGTATCTATATTTAAATTGCCTATAATAATAATAACCATATTAATATACCCATATCTGTTTTACTGTTCAGTAGAATTGCATAGTGTACCTCTTTTTCACTTTTTCAAACTTATCTATCTGTATTGAACATATTATTCTGGAAGCAGAAATCCTCTGTTCTTAATTCTTACAGTGGAAATTATAGCCTGAGAATTAACTAGTGGAAATGACAGATTGCTGAACATGGAAGTATAATACAGTGCAGAAAAATACCCAGATTATATTGTAGAGCATAAGACAAACAAACTTGGCTTGGTGCATGAGGTACTTATTTCCTTTCTCAAATACTAATTTGCAGCTTCAAATGTTTGGCTAAAAATTTAAAAAATTTGGCTAGACTGAGTCACTTCAGATAAATGAACTTTTCTTCTTCTTCATCCTTAGTAGACCCTTGTGACTCTGGGAGAATATGAAGCTTGTGGATACTGTATTCACGATGGAGGGCTTGGAGGGCTGGGCTGGACAGGGAAGCTAGAAAATGAGTCAGTTCTTTTCACTGAAAGTATTCAAGCCATAATGAGCTTAAATATATTCCCGCATTTTCATTGATCATTATACAGAAACCTGTTTTCGTAGTGAGGAGTTCAAAGTAGCCAACTCTGAGGTTTTCTTGTCTCCTGGCAACCCATAGTTGAATGTTGTGTCCATGAATAACTCCACAGTTTCTCATTTACTTTAAATTTTTAGCGTGCCCATGCTTCAAAGCTATAGCCAGGCATGATAGCACCCACCTGTAATACCAGCACTCTGGGAAGCAGAAGCAGGAGCCTCACAAGTTCAAGCCAAGCTAGGACAATATAGAGTGTCTCAAAATAAGAAATAAAATTAAAAATAAGGCTCTGGGGATGTAGCTCAGTGGGAAGGCCCTGGATTTAATCCCCAGTACCAGAAAATGTATAAAATGAGCTTACCTCCCCAATGAATTGTCTCCCAAAAATGAATTTGATTGATGCTAATAAGGTATTCATTAAAGTAGTAATTTGGCTGGCTTTTTCTATAATGTTTTCTGCCTGCAACTATAGTTGAAAAGGAATGGAATTTTATGATAAAAAAGAAATATTAATTTCATGATTTGTTTAGATTTCATTGGGTATATCATTGCTCAGACATAATAAATTTAAATTGGTTCACAACTTTCATAAATTTATTCCAGATAATAAGTCCTGGAATACAAGCTGCCAAAGAACAAGGCATTTAGTCTTCTATTTTCATTTTAGGGTTAATCATAATAAGAAAGTTTAATCTACTGAAGATTATCAACTACTAGTAGGCAAATCAAAAGGGTCTGATTTTTTACTAGAAATATCAGCTAAATAAATACTAGGAAAAATAAAGCATTCAAGTTTTCACCATGAATAAAGAATTAAAACTTATATAAATCTCAACATCTGTTTCATAGGAAAAAAAAGCATGTAAGTCAATGTTGCCGCTGAAAAGTAGATAATATATAATAAAAGTTATCAGTTCCAAATAATACACTATTTAAGATCATCATTCTACTTCCAATATTAAAAAAAAATTCTTTCTAAGGTTATTAATGAACAGAAGCTTTCCTATATTTCAGATGCCACATATAGTGGTATTTGTAGCTCTACTAAGACAGACCAGTCAGTGGATCAACACAGAACTGCATCATGGGGTGCCTGCAGGCTGAGGAGAAACTGTCTGTCTTCCAAATTCCAGTCTTTATTGTTACTGACCAAATTAATTTAGGGGAAATTATTCTCAAGATCCCTTTTGATATGTTAAAGTTCTAGCTTTAAAGCATGAATATGCTATAAATTTAAAATACACAAGAAACAGCAGTGTTTTACATACATGAAATTCAATTATGACTCTCTAGAAGACAGACAAATATGAAGAGCTGCTAGCTTGAACATACTGCTAATTCAACAGCCTCTATATGATGATTAACAAAAATTCAGGAGTAACATGCTTAAATGTATTAGGCTTTAATTCTTGTCACAGAGATCTTAATAGAATTGGCTCTAAGTTGGTAAGAGCTAATTCAGGGTCTTACAGATCTGCCCATGGACTTCAGTGCTGTGCTAGTCTGAAACACTTGGCTAATTATTTTTACTAAACAGAAGTTATATTTTGCTAAGCACATTTAGTAGAAGGATTTTCCCTTTACCTTCCCACCAGTGAAAACTATCAACAGTGGAAGCATCAGGTAATACCCAGGAGAAGGTTAGATTTCCTGCTTGAGCACTGACTGTAGTTACAAAAGACTGAAGATTTAATTGTCTTAAAGAGGACTCAAGCATCTAGTCATTTCCATGTACAGGTTTTTACGGGCACTGTAGTTTTGTATGCTTAAAAATAGACAATTTTTTCAGTATGTTTCTTCTTTTCTTCCTTTTCTGGTGGATAGATATGAGTAGGATTAGATTCTTCGACTTCCAGCCAGAGCTCCTGTCTCTGACCCACAGGTGAGCTCACAGATCTCAGATGCTGCTCGGATGGAGGAGGCGCAGGGGTGCAGATAAATCCTTCTTCTCCATCAATGTACCAGGCCGCCTGAACCACTGCCCACTCGGTTACCCTGGTTACAGCCCACATCTTCCATCTCTTCCCACTCATAAATACTCATCAATAAAATGAAATTCATTATTGTCAAAAGAAAAAATTGCTTCTTCCTGGAAAGAAAGAAATTATTCTAGCATTGAAATTGCTGCCTTCTCACCCCTCATTTCCTGTTGTGCTTTCCTGCTTCTTCAGCTTCCCTTCACTTTGTGTTTCTGGATGGAGCTGATTTTCATTTAGGGAGCCAGGTACGCCCAGGCTTGGCAGCAACACAGCAGACCTGCCTCGGGAAGAAGGGACAGGACATTTGGTTCCGTCCTCACAGCTGGCCCTGGCTGTGTTACTCCTTTTACAGCCTCCTCCAGCTCAGCCTGCAGCCCTTCAAAGTCATGTATATTTCAAAAGATGTAACAATGAAGCCTTTACTAAGTCAAACTTCTGGCTCATAGAAAGTCAAAATGCCAAGGGTGGGGTGGGGAGGTGCTACCTGAAAGATTCTACAAACATCAATTATTTCATAGGGTAGGAAATTCATGCAAATGAGTGAAGGAATGGGAAAGACTGTAAGAACTAGATCCTTGTGCTATCTAAAAGGGGTCAAAGTCAATTTAAATTGAACAGGAAAAAAATGTTTAAAAGACCAGATTCTGCCTACAAGGCCATCACATTTGCAAATGAATATTTATGTGAAATATATGCAAGACTAAGTTTTACTAATATATACTAAACGTTGATGTGCTTCTGTAATACATATGCTTAGTTGCCCAGGAAATAATGTTTGCGCTGATGTTACATCTACAGTGTCTACATCCAAATTAACTCTGAATAAAGAAGAACCTCTACTCTGGTTTCCCCTAGTCAAACAAGCAAGCTATCTGGTTTTATTTAATTTCCTGAGGAACTGTGGTCTACACCTGAGGTCTACTGTGCTCTCAGTAGCCGGATCTCTTCTCTAGGTGATGAACTCTTGATCTTCTAAAGCAGATGGAGTCTCAGGTTTCTACCAGGAGAAAAACAGGGCTCAGAAATGCTGCTGGACTGAAGGAGAGAAGAGCTTGTTTTTGTTGCCTCAGGGAGTATTTAGTATGCTTACTCACTAGGGTAGAGAAATAGATGTTCAGATAAGTAAACTGGAAAAACAGTGTCATTGCTCCAGGCTATCGTGTGGATTCTAGATTAAAATTGGCCTCCAACTGGGTCAAGTTACAGGATGGGAAGCAGCATCTCCTAACCTTAGAGTGGCTGAGCCAGGCGCTGCATCAGAAATAAAAACCCATGAGCGTACTTTCCTTTTAGACCACTCTTCTTTGTCCTGACAGGAACAGGCCAAGAGAGGCCTGGTTCACATGCCTGTAGCCCCAGCACCTAGGCCTCGGATGAAGGAGAACTGCAATTTCAAGTGCAGACTGGGAAACTCAGCACATTAGCAAGACCCTGTCTTACAATTTAAAAGAATGGGGGGCAAATTGGGAGGACTGGGTATATAGCACAGCGTGAAGGTAGTGAGTTCAATCCCCAGTACCACAAAGCGAGCAACCAAATAAACGAACCAAAGAGTAGGAGTCTTTAGAAACAGAAAAAAGAAAAGCAAAACTTAAGGAAACCCAAAACTTTGCAAAATGTTTTTAGAAAAGAAAAATCCAAAAAAAAAAAAAAAAAGAAAAATCCCTGTGCTGAAATTTGCTGGTGCCCATGTAAAAAATAAAATTTTAAAAAAGAGGACAAATTAACAAGAGTTGTTGCAAATAGGAAAAACAAAAACAAAAACAAAAAAATCCCCAAAACTTTGAAAAAGATTTTTTAAAAAGTCTCTAAACTCTTTCGATTTCATTGTTGTCCTGCTTATGCCCCCACTCACTGGCAGAACTGGACTGTAAACCAGAGAAAATCAGTGAGCGATCAGGCTGCCACACTCAGCTTCAGCTTGTCTGCTCCGGGTGGGGATGAACCGAGGCTCTGGAGGGGTGCCGTTGTCTCTCTCGGCGCTGTTCTGGCCTGACTGCGTGGAGGCCCAGTACCAGGGCTGGAGCCTGGTGTGCTTTCTTCCGCTGTCCAGCCCAGGTTTCCCTGGCTGAGCATAGGAAAGGGAATTTGCCGCTTTCTCCGCTATGTCTGCATAGCTCTGCTTGCCTCCAAAGACTTTAAGGAGACTAAAGACTAAATGAATACAATATAGCAGAACAATCTTCTTGTGTTTTCTGTTAAAGAAGTAAAAAAAAAAAAACAAAGGATGGAGCATTAAGATATCCAAAGCCGCTTAAAAATAACATTTGCTGAAGCCACTTCTGAGCGTTTAATAGAATAAGGAACCCACATGTATCTACAGACACAACCAATTCAGATGATATAACATCTGCTCGTGCTTCCCAGACTTTGAGAGACTAGTTTCTATTTAAGAGAGAGAAAGGCAGATATTATCTTCATGACTGTAGTGAAGAAACTGAGATACAGAGAAAGAATAAATTGTTCAGTGAAACTAGCTGGCAAGTTCCCAGACTAAGAACTAACTAAACCCAGTGCTTCCGATTTTCCGCTTGGAGATTCTTAGCCTCCTGGAAGTGTTTTTATCCCCGCCAGAGGCCCGGCCATGCTCCACTGCATGCAGACTGGGAGCACTGATCTCAGCAATTACTGTCACTTGACCTCACTGAGTTCACATACAAGGTTTCCCGAGCTTTCCTTTGAGAAAGAACTAATTGTGTCTTAAAAATTAAACCCATGAAAATCTCCAAATCAGATACCCCCGCCCTGTGTGGATTCCGTCTTCCCTCAGGAGTGTAACTGAGGATTGGTATCTCCACAGGGGGAGCTTTCTCAGGTTTTAAAAAGAGCAGGAAAGAGAGATGCTTGTGAGCGCATCCATCATGGCTGCATACCAGCGCTGCTGTCCTGGAGGGGCAATGAGAAAGGGTTTGGCTCAGTGCCTGGGAGAAGCCCTGGGATTGCAGGCATGTGGAATGGCTGTGCTGTGGGGGCAGAGGGATTTGGGACTCAGGTAGGATTGTTCAAATTCACAGACTGCCAGTTCTTTCTCACCCAGCTCTGGAGCATGACAGTGAGAACCATGTTCTCAATTCTTTATTTCTGTTATAGGCAACTGAGTTAGATAGAAATATTATAGGCAGTCAGACAAGGCCGGGCCCTCGAAGGAGCCAACATGAAAGATAAGATACCAGTAGGCCAGACTTCAAGACAAAAGGGGCTACACAAATGCACCCACATACCTCCCCAGGTGTAAACATCAGAGACTGATATTATAAATAAGTAACAACCACCTTCTAAAAGCCAGGAAGAGTCGCTAGCCCGACCCCCCACAGGAAAAGCCCCTGATCTGTATTCATGCCCACTTGCTACGTGACTCACTTCCCCATTTGATCCCAGTCCATTCAGTCTTACCTGAATATTTATCCTTGCAGTCTTATTGGCTGACCATAGTTTTGTCTATTTCTCCTGCCTTCAACCCATCTCACCTCATGTTTTTTCTCTATAAAAGTCCCTGGAAAAGACAGTCAGGGGTAATACACTCGGGGTCCCCTTCTGTCCCTCTCTTAGACAGAAGCTTTCTCTCTCTCAATAAATATATTCTGCTCTTAACCTCTGTTGTTCCTAAAATTCATTCTGCGATTTTAGAGAACACGAATTCGTCTCAGATGTCGTTCAGGTTGGGAGTTTTTATTTTCCTGTATCATTTCCACCTCTTCTCTTAAATTATTTTCATGTAGCCAAGGTAACATATTTTTACATTTTCCTTTTGTCCTCTCTCTGTGGCCCGGACTCTCTGACCTCTTCTGTTCAGTCTCTCAGAATTTCCCCTAAAGCACTGACACGTTAAATTATCGTCCAACTGACCCAGAAAATGTAGGAAAGCCAGTTCAACAGTCCAGAAGGTGTAGCTCTTTTTCATCAGCATGATTAATCAATTAGGGGAGGTTATTAATTCCAAGATTGCAACAGGAGAAAAAAATTGCAACATAGGTGGTTAGATTTAGGATTAAAAGACATACAGTGAAAAAATTAGCAGAATCCCTGACCCGGAGAGCAGATTAAATAAGTTAGTTGTGTCTTCCCATACGATCCTACTTCACAGAACTTATAGAAACATTAAAAGGAAATTTAAATGCTTTCTAAATTGGAGATATAAATATACATTAATATTATAATGTGTGATTTAAAGCTTAACTGTGGCCTCTCCCTGTAGCAGTCACCGCCAGCTCTATGAGTTCACTTCTAAATCTCAAGGCTCCAGCTACTGCCCTAAACCTGCCTTGTCCTGATCCCTGGTCTCCACAGCCACCCTGGAGGCACTTCTAGGTCCTTGGTGTCTTGATTCCTTGGCTTCCTTTCTCTAATAGTCTGTCATAGTGTGCTTCCTTCAGGGTCTCCAGTCCACAGTTTTGGACTCAGTAATATCCACTGTCCTTCACACCTTATGTCCTCATTTAAACACCATGGGGAAGAAGGAAAAGAGGGACAGTGATGTAGGAATGAACCACCCGTGCAGGGGCCACAGGTCGTAAGGAGCTGAGAGTTTGTCCATGTGCCTTGGGAAATTATTACATTAGGTTGATGGCAACAGGAAAGACTGACTGCTGTGGGAAGAAATGACTTATTGCAATGACAAACAGATGAGCCAAAACAACACCTAGAATTTGGAGGCAGATTTATTTACCATAAGATGGACACTAACAGGGAATCAATTGTCACTCAAAATGTCAGGCCTCAAAGGTCCAAGGAGGGAGGTTTTTACGTGGTTGGCAAGGGGGTGAGTACAGAGGTAGAGAACTTGGTTGTCTTTGATTGGTTCTTACAGTAGGCATCACAGTGACCAGCCATTTCTAAGAGATAGGAGCAACCAGAACTGGAACAGGAGCTGTCACCTGGGCAACTGAAGTCAACTGGTTGGAGTGGAATTTTCTGCTACATGATTAGTGCAAAAGTAAATTTTAGAGAGCACTGAGAAAGAAGCCAATTGTAAGAAACAAGTGGGAAAATGAAGGTGCTTGGGTTGGGGCAATGCACAGTGGACAAGAGAAAATGTGGTTGTTACCTACTTTAGGAGCAGAAATGATGGACTTCGTGAGGATTTGTGAGTAGGGAAAATGAGGATCCAAGGATGATTTTCAGAATGTTTTGTTTGTGCAACTGAGTGGTGTCATTGACATAGTTATGATGACTGAGAGACAAACGAATACCAGGGAGGTGGGTACTGGATCAAGACTGAGTTTTAGACATGTTAAGGTACACACTTCAACAGTAATATTACTTGGCAGTTATGCTTATGACACTGGAACTCAAAGAGGGAGTTTAGCCAGAAAATAGAAAGTTGGGTATTGTAAGGAGTTTAGGAAGTTAAGAAAGGGGTTGTAAAGAGAAATGAAGCTGGGTGGTGGGGCACACCTGTAATCCCAGCACTTTGGAGGGTGAGGCAGGAGGCTCACTGTGAGTTGAGGCCAGCCTGTGCTATATATGTTGTAGCTTGTTAGGATTTTATTTAAGATCGAATAGTATTACACTGTATGTACATACTCATTTTGTTTATGTTAATATGTTGATGTGCAGTTTGTGTTATATCCACCTTTTGGACACTGTAAATAAAGCTCTTAACTTGAATACAAGTATATTTTCTACTTCCTGTTTTACATTCCTTTATGTATATACAGACAAATGGGATTACTGGATCAAATGATAAGCCGGTATATATTATTTTCTGAGGAATTGATATATTATTTCTGCAGTCGCTGAAGCATTTTGCATTCCTACCAGGAATACACAGGGTTTTCAATCTCCTCACATCCTTGCCAAAGCTTGCTATTTTCTAAATGGGTGTAAAGTGACATCTCATTGTTGTTTTGATTTTCATTTCCCTAGTGATTAGTGATGTTGAACATATTTTCAAGAGCATTTTGGCCATGTGGATGCTCTCTGGGGAGAAATGCCATTCAAGTCCATTTCTATTTCTCAACTAGGTGGTTTTTTGTCATTTTTGAGTTTTAGGAGCTCTCTCTGCAATCTGGATATTAATCTCTTATCACATATATTTTTGCAAATATTCTACGGCTTACCTTTTACTGTTGA